>QEPC01010227.1:3936570-3952908 GCA_003113815.1 Sphenodon punctatus
TAATGTTTATAATAAAATAAAATAATAATAATAATTTAAAAAAATAGCCTGTTTATTCAGTGTCTCTAGCTGGAGGCTTCCCCTACAGGTGGGCTGAGTGCCGCAGGGTCCTAGATTCCACCCCTGTCTCCTGGGGGGGGGGCAGTTGCTGGCATAAGCGTTGCCTCTGGGAGCGTGGACCCTGTATTCCCTTGCTTTGATGAGGGATCTGCCGCACCCCCTTTAGGGGTGATGCCAAAGGAGTTTCTGGGGTCGGCACGGAGTGCGGGGGGTACCCTGCGGTGCTGGACCCCCATGTCAGACAGTTGACTACTGAGCTGGCCTGCCAAGTGTATTGCTTGGAGGTGAATGTTGTGTTTGATGCTCCAGGTTCAAATAGCCTCTGCTTCGAGTGAGAGGCGTGTCGATCGTGCCCCTCCCTGTTTGTTGAGATACCACATGGCTGCCGTGTTGTCTGCGATAACTAGAATGTTCTTTCCTCATATATGTGCTACTAGAGCTCTGAGCGCCCAGCGTATGGCTCTTAGTTCTAGCAAGTTTATGTGGAGCCGTGTTTCCTCTGGGGACCAGAGGCCATGGACTCTGAGATGTGCCATGTGAGCCCCCCAGCCTGTAAGCAAGGCATCCGTTGTGATGGAGGTGTTTATGAGCAGGAGTTCAAAGGAGATACCCTGTAGCACCTGAGACCGGTCTGTCCACCAACGAAGGGACTGTAAGGTCTCGTTTGGCAGGGTTACCTTCCTGTTGAGGGAGTGGAGGGCAGGGAAATATACTTGCTTGAGCCATTGTTATAGAAGCCTCATGTGAAGCCTTGCATAGGGAGATACCACCGTGGTGGATGCTAGGAAGCTGTGGAGGCGGAGGAAGAAGCGTATCGCTCTGGTGCCGTGGGAGTGTAGACTCTCTATGATGTGTCTGATGTTGTCGAACCTGTCCTGGGGGAGTTAAGCTGTGGACTTGCTCGTGTCCAGAAGAGTTCCTATGAATTGTAAGCGTCTTGTGGGGGTGAGATGTGATTTTTGCAGATTTACGAGTATTCCCAGGTTCTGCAACAGTGCTAGGGTTAAATGGATATGTTGCAGTAGCCTGGATCTGGAGGAGGCTACTAGGAGTCAGTCATCTAGATAAGGATAAACTTTTACGTTCCTCTTTCTCAGGTGAGTGACGAAGACCACTATGCACTTCGTAAAGACCCTCAGAGTGGTGGAGAGTCCAAAAGGGAGGACCATGTACTGTAAGGGTTGGTCTCCTACAACGAAGCATAAGTAACGTCTGTGAGAGGGTGTGATAGAAATGGGGGAAGTACGCATTCTTGAGATCAAGGGAGGATAACCAGTCTCCTTATTGCAAGGCCAGAAAAATAATAGGGAGGGAAGTCGTACAGAATTTTTATTGTTTTATTTATCTGTTGAGAAGTCTAAGGTCCAGGATGGGTCTGAACCCTTCATCCCTTTTAGGGACTACAAAATAATGAGTAGAATCTAGTATTTTGTTATGAGAGGGGGACCTCTTAAATAGCTCCTTTCAAGAGAAGCTTGTCGACTTCCAGAAGTATTTGAGTTGTGTGTGGGGAGCCCCGGAGGGGCGGGGAGGGAGTTGGGGGGAATGTATAAAATTGGATGACGTAGCCAGACCTGATTATTTCTCTGACCCAGCGATCACAGGTGAGGGATGCCCATTGGTCATAGAAGGGCAGGAGATGGTTACGGAAGGAAGGAAAACCCTCCTCACCTCCCCTGATATGAAAGAGGCTAAAAGCGATTCTTGGGGAGTTGCCCAGAGGAAGAACTGGAGGAGGGTCTCCCTCTCTGTTAAACCTCCTTCGAGGCTGGGAGGCGGAGGGTTGGGATAGCTGATACTGCGGAGAGAAACGCTTCTCTGTCTGGAATGGGTAGGACAAGCACTGCTTAGGGGTGTAGGAGTAGGGGGCAGGAGATGGGTAGAATCATTTAATCGTGGCCCTGATAACCCCAGTAGACCTAGCGGTCTGGCTAGTCTCCTTTATTTTCTTGAGGGTTTCATCTGTGGATGAAGCAAAGAGACCCTCGCAGTCAACGGTAAATCCTCAATCCGAGTCTTGTTCTCAGGGGTGAGAGCAGTGGATCTGAGCCAGGCATGTCTCCTGAGGGTTATGGCAGTGGCCATTCCCCTAATGTTGCAGTCGGCAATATGCATATTGACCATCAGTTGGAACTGGGCAATCTGCACTCTCTCCTTCTGGATGGCAGCTATCTGATTAGGGTCAGTTGTTTTGCTCAACTGAGACCAGAGCCAGTGTTGGTATCCGCACATAGCGGAGGCATAGTTAGAGGCTCTGAGGGATAATGTCTCAGAGGAGAAGATCTTCCTCCCCAGAACGTCCAAATGTCTCCCCTCTCTGTTGGATGGGGAAGTTTGGAGGCCCCCTGCTCTAGTATTGACCGAGGCTTCTGCAATGACTAGAGAGATGGGGGGGAGGGGTGTTTGAAGAAAATATTAGCCCCTTCCTTGGGAATGGCATAGAGGTGGTCAGCCAACTTGTTGATGGGAACAACTGAAGAGGGTTTGGCCCACACCGAAGTTTAAGGCTCCATAAGCTGCTTGAACATGGGGAACATGATGTGGCCCGATTCCCCGTTACCTAGAATTCCAAAAACAGCACCCGACTGGGTCTTTCTGACCACCTTGGTGGGGAGTTTAGGGAGTGCTGATACTAGTCTCTTCAGCATGGTTTGGAACGCCTTTGTGTCCTCTGTAGTGAGGACAAGATTGGGCTTCAAGACGGTATCCGGTGGAAGAGGGGAAATGGTCTCGTCCTCCTCTAGGACAGGTGAAGAGGAGGAGGATGAAGGGGATGCAGATCTCCCTGATGAAACCTCCAAGTTGGGTGGTGGCTGCCCTGAAGCAGGGTGCTCGGAGGGGGTTGCCCTAGGAGGGAGCTCAGGAAGGTGGTCCCTAGGGGCTGTACTGACCTGTGACCCTGCGCAGTTTCCTGTTCCTTCAGAACAGATGGTGCCAATGGAACCGCAGAGCGGGACTGAGGAGGGGGTTCGTCCCTTGTGTCAGGCACCAGCGTCAGGTCCAAAGGTGGAAGATTGACTGGTACCGGTACCAATGCTACTTCTGCAGGAGAAGGTCTGGAGAGTGTAGAGGTTGGAGGTGCGCGAGGAGGGGCCGGTGGGATGTAGCCGCCTTCATGTAGTGGGGCCATAGCACTCGCATTTGGAGGGCGGCTCGGAAACTCCATGCTCTCAAAATCGGGCCTGGATGGATATGGCGGAGATCTGCTCTGAGAGCGGGAATGGTACCTATGACCTCTGGCATAGTCCTGGTATCACCGGTACCATGAGTCCTCATAAAGGGAGCTTCAGGAGCAGGAGGAGCGCATCCTCTGGTCTCTGTGGTACTGGAGAGTTGTACCTAGTAGCCTGGAGAGGGATCTCTCTGCATTATCTGCTAGGTTTGTCTGGCTGTAGGGTTCTATACCTGGCAGGGGATCTAGATCTTGACTGCCGATGCCAGTGGTGCTCACTGTGCTGAGAAAAGGAGCGAGAGTCCCTGTGCTGGTCCCGATGTGGCAGCAGCGCCACCTCTAGAGGGGGAGTGGTAGGAAGGGACTGTGTGTTTGGCGGTGGTACTGTAGGAGTCGGTACCAGTGGCGTTGTTGGCAGCATGGGCCATTTGGGATCAGAGAGGATAGTCTCCACCTCCACAGTACAGAGGATTTCCCTTGCCTCAGTACTCTTGCCCTTCTTCCTCTCCTTTCTCGCCTCACCAGGATGTTTGGTATTATGATCCCTGGTGCGGGAGTCGCTCTTAGAGCGGGAGGCGCTTCTGGTTGAAGATGGTACCGTTTCCGGAACCTCGCCAGGCTCCGCATCCGCAGTACCGATTGCAATCTGTGGCTCCGATGGAGCGGCAGGAACCGTGGACTCTGGGCTCATCCTGGATGTTGCTGAGTGCCCGGTGGGGAGCTGGAGAGGTCCCTCTTCACCACCCTGAAGTGCCTTTCTGGTAAGAATGTCCTGGAGTCAGAGCGCCCTAGCCCTTTTTGTCCTGGTGGAAAGGACAGCACAGGATTTACAAGTGTGGGTGTTGTGGGTCTCCCCGAGGCAGGCTAGACACTGTGAGTGTTGATCACTCACTGAGAGGGTTGCTGGGCAGGAGTGGCAGTGTTTGAAGCCCGCCTGCTTGGGCATAGTCCAGCACACCCGCGACAGAAGCAAGTGACGTCCAGGGGCAAAAGTCTAGATGTCCTCCTCCTCTTTTTTTTTTTTAAAACTGAAGTGCTAAGGTCTTCCAAACGCGACACAGTTGGAAGGAACTGAGGTGGCGAGGGCTCCTCCCCCTAGTTATACAGTCCCGTTCTCGCCCACGCTTGGGACGGGATGAAGGGGCGGAGCCCTCACCATGTTCTAGATCTTTCCAGGTTTTCTACCTGGAAACTGCTGTCATCAAGGTCTCCAGTGTCTGCAGAGCAGAAAGTGAATCGCAAGAGTGAGAAATGCAGAGATCCTCGAAGAAGAACTTGATTATTTTTGTTCAACACTTTGCCTATTTGAATATGCTACAAGAATGTTTCCTACTTCAGTGTCAGTGTTTGTTTGGTGTCAGATATCCCTTGTCTAATTTTGAAAGTAAACAAGCTTATATCTGACCTTTCACTAGATTTCCTTCTTTGCAGTGTCTGGACCAATAAGAAACCTCTCTCCACATTCCCTCTCCTCTTTAATTATGAACAACATTGTTAAATTCCCCATGTACTGTGCGCTGAATGTTGGATTAATTTTTGGTGTAGAAATGGTAGCAATGTTTGCTTTCTAGAGTGTGCCCAGAATAACTACAAAGTGTGAGTTTCCTCTTGTTCAGGTGCATGACTGATTGCAGGAAGAGTCCTTGGCTGCGGGGAGGGGAGAGCCAGGTGCTGTTCATGGGAGGTATGCTGGCTGCTACATTTCACCCCAGAAATATGTGCAGTAGAAAACCCCTTCTGTAGACCACTCACCTGGCTCCCTGCCTTATTCTGACCCCTTCCTGTGTGTCCCCCATAACCTGCAAGTATACTGGGCTGCTGTGACAGCAGAAACCTCCTTCCATGAATCTCTCTCTAATACAGACAAGAAGCATGGCCTCTGAGGTTTCCAATAGTTGAGCTACTAGGCCAGTTAACCAAGGAGCAAATGCTTGTGGTTCCCCAAACCGCTGGTACGGCTTTAATCATCCTTGCCTAAAACTCACGATTTGAACATGTTGATTAAACTAAAATTAAAAATTGAGAGTTTTCCAAAAGCACAAATGGCTGGTAAGCCCCTGACTCAAACTGAAAGCCGACAGGAGTCAGGGGGCTTTGTGAAAATCCAACCAAACATCGAATCTTGTTGACTAAGTATTTCCTAGATCAGTGGTTCTCACCATTTTTGTGGGCATGACCCACCAAAACATCTTGTAAATATCCAATGATACACCTTAAAGAAATAAAATACGTGGCCAGGCAGCATCAGCAGACGGGGCAGATCCTGGCAGTGGCAACAGAGATGGTGGCCTGACTTTGGCAGCAGAGGCAACAGGGAGTCACCATGAAGTGGTTGGAAGCAGCAAGAGGAAAAAGCCAGAAAAGCAGGGAAGCTGCAGGAAATCATGCCCTTCCTCTTCCTACCCTACCTCTTGCCCTCAGCAGCACAGGTAGCTAAAACAAATGGCAGCAGGGGACTCAACACAGCTGTATGGGCCTGCTAGCCTTCCCCAGGACTTCCTCCCCGGTCCCCCTTCCACATTCTTCCAGGATCTACCGAGGACTCGCCAGCAGGTCCTGACTCACTGGTTAAGAATAACTGTCCTAAATAACCTTGCACTCAGGATAGGGGAGAAAGGACAGACAAGGTAAACACACTACAAAATTTGATTACATCAAAGATGATGCAAATACAATAAAAACTGAAAATGGACTCCCCACTCATTCAGCATTATCACTGCTGAGCATGCAGCCAGATGGCTGATTTTCCTGTATTTCCTGCGACAAAATTTGCACCACCTCAAACTACAGTAAATCCCATGGGGTTAAGTGACATGTCTTTGCTGACAGGGCCCCTCACCTGGGTCTTTTATTTTGTAGCCTTCTCTTCTTGAAAAGAATAATCCCACTGTCACCAGGGGTTGTGGTTTGGGGCTCCCTTTCATTTTTCTGTTTCATGTGCTCCATTTCTAGTTGGATCTGGAGTTTCTTGAGTTCCAGCCTCTCGCTGCTGGTTATTGGTGTCTCGTCGGAGAGGGTTCCCGCATCTGGTGCTTGTAGTTGCTCATGCTCTCTGAGTTTCTGTTTCATCTGTTTTATAGTGAGGCCGGCCGGATCTATGTTCCTTGCCTTGCATTCCTTGATAAGGTCATCCTTTTTCATATTTTTTAGGCCTTTTATTCTCTCAGTCATCTGTGTTCAGTTCCCTATTCCCGAAATGAACAAAAAACCCACCTTCCGTTGCACTAAGCGATCAGGTTCAGCCCTCTGATGCCACCTGGTGGCTCTTATTGGTCAGTGCACTTTATGCTTCTTGACTCACTTTTAATTCAGCCGGTTTGGACTAGCTTTTCGATTTAGCCATTTTCACTCTCCTTAAGTGTTTTATGGGGTTCAAATGGGGTACTCCAGAGTACTGGACTGGCTCGCCATTGTCACCGGGGGTTGTGGTTTGGGGCCCTCTCTTCGTTTAGAGGCTGTCCCCCCGTTTGCCCATCAGGCCAGCCGCAACCCAGTTGCCTGTGCCCGCATGGGTCCCCCACATGATCAGAAAACCTTCACTGCAATCAGGGAGCTTTCAGAGGTCCGCACCCTTAGCCAAGCCTCCCCTTGATCTCCCAGCCCAGCCGTAACGCAGAGAATGTTCTCTGGCCACCTGTAGCTTGGAAGACTTTGCAGTGGGGTTGTCTTATATGAAAAAGGTTCGTCTAGGCTCTCACCTAGATAGGAGTACCCCCAAGTGAATTCCCCAAGGCCAAATAAAGACACAAGCACGCTAGGCTTGATTATAAACATATATTGAGTACATACAAGTACAAGGCTGTTGATCAGATAGTGCAAGTCAATAAATCAAACATAAAGTACACACATTCTAAGATATACTGAGATTCCCTAACTGTCCCCTTACCCTATGGGTCAGTTCAAGTTCATCAGCGTATCTTGCAGCTTTGATGTCCAAGCCAGGCCCAAGTCTTTTAGAGAATATGAAAGTCTTTAGTTCACGTTTGTAGCAGCTCTTCTGCTGAGCTGTTCTCTCCTTCAAGTCCAATATGGAAGAGATCTTTCTTGAAGAAGAAGTTCCTTCTTCTTCCTTGCAGGAGGCCTCAGGTCACTTCCTGCGTCTCCTGGCTATTGTCATTGTAACAAGTCGGCCGGGCTGACCTGGCCGTTGCTTGGTAATAAACTGCCTACTTGTTATAACAAAGGGAATACCTCCCCCCACTCTGGCAACTGGATTCAGTATCTTGCTCCAACTGAGCTTACAATCTGTTAACCCTTTATTTTACAGTACACATATCTCCCCCAAACGGGTGTGTTGCCCCCATGACACCCACCTGGTTGCCCAAAGAAGGCCTACTTCCTGAGAGGAAAATACAGAGATGTGGCCAGGGGAGGAGATTTGGAAGAGACTAATGTAATGGAGAAGGCGCTCTCCACCTTCAGGAAGTCATTCCCTCTCCTTGACAAGCAAAAAGGCTGAAGAAACACTACCTTCTCAGGAGGGCCTAGATATTTCCTGTTTGGCTTCCTAACAGGAGGAAACCAATGGCTCCTTTGTGACTAGGCCACACTGGAGCAGGTTGGGAGCATAAGCCTCACCACAGGAAACTGAAAACTAGCTTTTTGTCAAGGATGTGGCTAAATTCCATTGAGTCCCTGGCCTGCCAAAGATATAGCCAAGAGGCCTGAATCTCTCCCCTACATTCAAAGCCTTCAAAGCATATCAACTGCTCTTTGAATTACCCAGACTGCACCTCTGTTTAAACAAAGAACACCATCAACATACAGTGGAATTTCCATGTATGGAGTAACCAAATAGTAGGTTGTATTTTGAGTGCCTTCACCTCCACCTGTTGGCCCACTTGTGCTTCTGTTCACAAAATCAAATACATGATCGGACTAGAGAGCCTTTTAAACAACTTAAGCCCTTCAAGATCTCAATGCTGCACTGGCCTTTTGGGACCTACATCTAGGAGTGATCAGGTGACTCAGATACCAACTAATGTGCTGTTTTAAAAATCTCCCAAATGCATAATTATACAGAGTCCCAGCTGAAATGTGTGTCTTCCCACAAATTTTTCAGACTTCTCCCTCTCATTTCTCACAATTTACCATAGAGGAATATATTTCTCTCAATGAAATGCACCATGCTCATCATCTCCCCATACTGTGCTTTGGCTAACCCACACTCCATTGTTTACTGACATGGCCAATTCTTGATAAGTCCAAGAGCAGAAATGTGCACACATTTATTATAGAATGGGCTGATAACCTCTACTTCCTCATCTTTGCATCTGAGATTAAGGCCTCTTGCCATTTCAGGTGCATCTTACTAATGTTTGCCCATGGAATTTCCTGGCTAACTGCAAGGCATGTCGGATACTCAGCACTGACCAGAGAAGTAGACAAGCCTGAGTAATCAGGAATAAAGAGCAGCAATGAACACGTATACCACATACTGAGTGATCATCCTTTCAATTCATTTTTGGATTGCAAAGAAGAAGGAAAAAGGGACAGGCACAAATTTACATATTCAGAAGCTCTCTCATTGAACGATCTGGTTGGAGTTTGATCAAGAATAGCAAAAATCTATCTATACATTGAAATGGCTCTCTTGGTGGCCCTCTCCAGATCAAATGCATTTAACTACGAAATGCTTGCCCCACTGATAGGATTTAGTTGGGTCTTCTTATATACCAGCAATGTCTGGTTGCAGCTACTGTACAATAGAAACTCCTGCATACAGACACCTTGGGGAACATAATTTTTGCCCAGATTAGAGTGTCCAGAGAAGGGGAGTTTCAACTCTATTACCAACCGAGTATGGTGGAGGAGTGGTGTGGGAGAGGTAAGACACGTCTGGAATAAGGAAAAATTAAAAGGGGGTTTCTACTGCATGTTCAACATTGCTCTAGCAAGGATTACCCCTTTGGAGGTAGCGATTGGAGAATAGAAAATGTTGTACCTATCTTTAAGAAAGGGAGTAGAAATGTATAGACTTGTTAGCCTAACCTCAGTGGTATGTGAGATATTGGAAAAGATACTGAAAGAGAGAATAATTAATGATATGTTAGCAGAGGGAAAACATGATAAAATGCAGCATGGATTCACAAGAGGTAGATCATGCCAGATCAATCTGATATCCTTTTTTGAAAAAAATAATTGGCTTTTTGGATAGAGGGAATGCAGTGGATTTAATGTATTTGGATTTTAGTAAGGCATTTGCTATTGTGCCACATGGAAAATTACTGCTTAAACTTGAAAATATGAGAATTAACAAAAAGGTAGTAGTGGGTTCGTAGCTGGTTAACTGAAAGAAAACAAAGGGTTGTGTTGGTAGACTTCCTAGGTGAGGGGAGGTTGCTAGTGGATTTCCTCAGGGATCTGTTTTGGGACCCGCCTTGTTTAATATATTTATTCCATAATAAAAAAAACCTCTGGTTTACAAGAAGAGTTAAGGCTCTTGCAAATTCAATCATGCGCTATAAAGCATGGAAATTGCAAGTTAAGGCTCCTGCCTTAACTTCATTGCTATGTTAGCAGTAAAGATATTGTAAAATCTCACATATTGTGCTCGCTTACAGCTTAGGCTCCATGCACCCACACTTTGCCTTCGTCTTTCAGCCCCAATCCTCTTCCTCTTTGTAGGTTGGGGGCAACACTGAAGCTGGGGACANGTCACTTCCTGCGTCTCCTGGCTATTGTCATTGTAACAAGTCGGTCGGGCTGACCTGGCCGTTGCTTGGCAATAAACTGCCTACTTGTTATAACAAAGGGAATACCTCCCCCCACTCTGGCAACTGGATTCAGTATCTTGCTCCAACTGAGCTTACAATCTGTTAACCCTTTATTTTACAGTACACATATCTCCCCCAAACGGGTGTGTTGCCCCCATGACACCCACCTGGTTGCCCAAAGAAGGCCTACTTCCTGAGAGGAAAATACAGAGATGTGGCCAGGGGAGGAGATTTGGAAGAGACTAATGTAATAGAGAAGGCGCTCTCCACCTTCAGGAAGTCATTCCCTCTCCTTGACAAGCAAAAAGGCTGAAGAAACACTACCTTCTCAGGAGGGCCTAGATATTTCCTGTTTGGCTTCCTAACAGGAGGAAACCAATGGCTCCTTTGGGACTAGGCCACACTGGAGCAGGTTGGGAGCATAAGCCTCACCACAGGAAACTGAAAACTAGCTTTGTGTCAAGGATGTGGCTAAATTCCATTGAGTCCCTGGCCTGCCAAAGATATAGCCAAGAGGCCTGAATCTCTCCCCTACATTCAAAGCCTTCAAAGCATATCAACTGCTCTTTGAATTACCCAGACTGCACCTCTGTTTAAACAAAGAACACCATCAACATACAGTGGAATTTCCATGTATGGAGTAACCAAATAGTAGGTTGTATTTTGAGTGCCTTCACCTCCACCTGTTGGCCCACTTGTGCTTCTGTTCACAAAATCAAATACATGATCGGACTAGAGAGCCTTTTAAACAACTTAAGCCCTTCAAGATCTCAATGCTGCACTGGCCTTTTGGGACCTACATCTAGGAGTGATCAGGTGACTCAGATACCAACTAATGTGCTGTTTTAAAAATCTCCCAAATGCTTATAATTATACAGAGTCCCAGCTGAAATGTGTGTCTTCCCACAAATTTTTCAGACTTCTCCCTCTCATTTCTCACAATTTACCATAGAGGAATATATTTCTCTCAATGAAATGCACCATGCTCATCATCTCCCCATACTGTGCTTTGGCTAACCCACACTCCATTGTTTACTGACATGGCCAATTCTTGATAAGTCCAAGAGCAGAAATGTGCACACATTTATTATAGAATGGGCTGATAACCTCTACTTCCTCATCTTTGCATCTGAGATTAAGGCCTCTTGCCATTTCAGGTGCATCTTACTAATGTTTGCCCATGGAATTTCCTGGCTAACTGCAAGGCATGTCGGATACTCAGCACTGACCAGAGAAGTAGACAAGCCTGAGTAATCAGGAATAAAGAGCAGCAATGAACACGTATACCACATACTGAGTGATCATCCTTTCAATTCATTTTTGGATTGCAAAGAAGAAGGAAAAAGGGACAGGCACAAATTTACATATTCAGAAGCTCTCTCATTGAACGATCTGGTTGGAGTTTGATCAAGAATAGCAAAAATCTATCTATACATTGAAATGGCTCTCTTGGTGGCCCTCTCCAGATCAAATGCATTTAACTACGAAATGCTCGCCCCACTGATAGGATTTAGTTGGGTCTTCTTATATACCAGCAATGTCTGGCTGCAGCTACTGTACAATAGAAACTCCTGCATACAGACACCTTGGGGAACATAATTTTTGCCCAGATTAGAGTGTCCAGAGAAGGGGAGTTTCAACTCTATTACCAACCGAGTATGGTGGAGGAGTGGTGTGGGAGAGGTAAGACACGTCTGGAATAAGGAAAAATTCAAAGGGGGTTTCTACTGCATGTTCAACATTGCTCTAGCAAGGATTACCCCTTTGGAGGTAGCGATTGGAGAATAGAAAATGTTGTACCTATCTTTAAGAAAGGGAGTAGAAATGTATAGACTTGTTAGCCTAACCTCAGTGGTATGTGAGATATTGGAAAAGATACTGAAAGAGAGAATAATTAATGATATGTTAGCAGAGGGAAAACATGATAAAATGCAGCATGGATTCACAAGAGGTAGATCATGCCAGATCAATCTGATATCCTTTTTTGAAAAAAATAATTGGCTTTTTGGATAGAGGGAATGCAGTGGATTTAATGTATTTGGATTTTAGTAAGGCATTTGCTATTGTGCCACATGGAAAATTACTGCTTAAACTTGAAAATATGAGAATTAACAAAAAGGTAGTAGTGGGTTCGTAGCTGGTTAACTGAAAGAAAACAAAGGGTTGTGTTGGTAGACTTCCTAGGTGAGGGGAGGTTGCTAGTGGATTTCCTCAGGGATCTGTTTTGGGACCAGCCTTGTTTAATATATTTATTCCATAATAAAAAAAACCTCTGGTTTACAAGAAGAGTTAAGGCTCTTGCAAATTCAATCATGCACTAAAAAGCATGGAAATTGCAAGTTAAGGCTCCTGCCTTAACTTCATTGCTATGTTAGCAGTAAAGATATTGTAAAATCTCACATATTGTGCTCGCTTACAGCTTAGGCTCCATGCACCCACACTTTGCCTTCGTCTTTCAGCCCCAATCCTCTTCCTCTTTGTAGGTTGGGGGCAACACTGAAGCTGGGGACAGGAGGGTGTGAGCTGGCCCCTCACCCCCTCTGTTTCCTCTTTAAGAAAGAGAGAACTTAGGAGTTCTGGCTCCCACCTCTTCGAGTCTACTTGGTCCCAACCCTGTAACAGAGAACCTGGGACTCCTGGCTTCCAGCCTCTCCACCCCACTCTAAACCAGTAGGCTGCACTCCCTTCACAGGCAACTCAATAGTCCTGGTTCCAAGCCTGTTCTCTTCCCTGCTCTTAACCATGTAACAGACAACCCAGGAGTCCTGGGTTCAAGTCGTCCCTCTAACCACCACTCCCCTCACAGAGAACTCAAAAGTCCTGGGAAATACAATGTTTGTCTGTAAGTGTCATATGGAACAAAAGTGTGTGTGTGCAATGACAAAACAAACGAACAAAAACAGGAGAGGAAATGGAACAGGGAGGCTATTGGAAGTCAAAGGATAGGGAGTCAGCTATGGTAAGTAGGTAAAACGATAGGACTGCTTCCTCAGATATCGTATCAGTTTTCTGAGTCAGTTATTTCACTCAGAACCTTATTATTGTGACTATTTCTAATTCCTCCTGTCATTCCACCCACTTACTTGATCCTGCACACACTTTGTATTTCCCCCAGTCATTCCACTTACTGCATCAGGTGCCTTCCTCATTATTTCACACCCTTTTGCCTTCCCCATGTACTCCCAAAGATGCAACTGTGTTGTATAGTTTCACAGTCACTTAATTGGATGTTGGAATGACAATGGCATTTATTTAGAAATTGGCACTGCTGTTACCTCCATTCCTTACAATGGCCATTCCATTTAATTAATTTCAATGCATACCCAACAAAGTTTTAATTAAACATGTGCATAGGACTCTGTCCAGCTTCACTGTTCTCTGGGAGGGCAGTGGAGACTAATGGGTAAGAGGGACGGTTGTGAGCCATTAGTCAGCTGTCCTATTCTCCCCAACTGAAATGAAAGGATAGAGGGAAAGGTGGAAGAGCTGCTCCTTTCAGTTTAGAAGGTTGTTACTTCCTTCAAATAGCAAGCAGGGCGAAGCTGGATATTTACTGCTAGTTCCCTGCTTTACTAAGACTACAACAACTTTGGTTCAGCTTAAGCATTGCAAACTTCCAAAAACTGCTCTCTATGATCTCTCTAGCTCATGGCTTGTAAAGGAATCTTCCACTCTACTCCCCACTATCAGAGCTGTTTTCCTTGTGCAACACTGGCCATTCTGCTTTCTATAAGGACCTCCCCCTGTACAGGACCCCTGGCTAGTTCACTCCTTGTACAGGGCTCTCTGACTGTTGTGTCCATGTACAGGACTCTCCACCTGGCATAATGCTGCCCATCCTGCAGCTCTCCCGCTATACAAATCTCCCTCACTCAGTTCTCCTCTGTCCAGGGCTCTCCCCCGGCACAATTATGGCCATTATTCTGCCGCTGTCTCTATAAGACGCTCCCACTTTACTCCACTTTGGACAGGGCTCCATTTCTTGTACAACACTTCCCACTCTGTAGACCTCCCTGTGTTGGGTTTCATATTCTGTATCCCCAATAAAGCTGCTCCCTCTGTGCGTGGCTCCCACTGTGGAAGCTATTTACAGAGGCTCTGCCCCTACTCTCTCCCTTTAATGCCCCCCCCCCCTTGGGTATACTTTCCCCCTCCCTCCNTTTCCTTCCCTGGGCTGATGCTTGTTCTTAAGTCCTCCCAAGAGAACTACACTTGCCATTCTGCCCCACAGGGCTGCTCTGCAAAGGACCCCACCATCTTCCTGCCCCTCTCCTGCAGAACGCTCACTGTATCAGCCCAGAGCACCCGCTTACCCCTCATTCCTTAGTGGGGTTGGTAAAGTCAGAGAGAGAAGTGCTGAAAGAAGATAGATTCCATCCTGCCTGTAGCCTCCTGTCCTGGTCTCTGGGATAAACCTCTGCCCTCTTCCTGCACCTGGGACCATCCCAGCCAAACTCCCAGCTGCACCCCATTGGAGCCACAGCACGGACACCCCATGTTTTTGGAGGGGGAAGGGCTGTGTCTGAAATCCATGTGCCCTGTGGTTCTGGGCGGGTTTAGTGGGCAAGATCAGCCACCCCAAACGTCACTGTGGGATTGCTAGCTCTGCTGTTTAGCCATCTCTGCATCCCTGGCCCCCAAGCCAAGGCGCCTGCTGTGCGGGATCAGATCAGAATGACCTTCAGCTCTCTCCCTTCCACAGGCCTTGCTCTGCTCGTCTCCCCACCAGATCAGCTCTAAACATGGCTGACCAGTCACTCACACTGCCCCTGGAGGTGCAGTTCCCACTCTTTCCCAGCACTGATAGGCTCTAGCAAGCAGTGCCTGCTGGGAGTTGTAGTCCCTAGTATTCAAGACGGTTTGCTTTTCAACAGTCTCTGCATTACACATAGAATGTTTGCAAACACATTGAATTTTCAAGATGTCATCACTTAAAAACTAAAAACCGGATTTACAAAAAGTAAATGAGAAGGCACCCCTTGGCAGCCTCCTTGAGTTTTCTAAAAAACTTACACCTCCTCCCAACCAACACAAAAACCCATTACCCTGCTGAGATCGAGACAGTCTAACTTTTGAAAAAAGAGGCTTCAAAGTGCAATTTTCCACCTGCAAACTCAGCTGTTATCCAACCGATTCGGCTGAAATTTGGACAGCATGAACCGCTTACTCTAGTGATCCTTCACCACAAATTTCACAATCCTAACTTTAATCATGTTAATTTTATAATGAATAGAACGTTC
Source organism: Sphenodon punctatus (assembly GCA_003113815.1). NCBI lineage: Eukaryota > Metazoa > Chordata > Lepidosauria > Sphenodontia > Sphenodontidae > Sphenodon > Sphenodon punctatus. The sequence goes on from QEPC01010227.1 coordinate 3,951,759, forward strand.
AGACTTTATAATGGAGCGTGCAACTTGCCTTAACTATAGAGTGGCTCCTGCCACTCTATAACTGACCTTGGTGAGGGAATTAAGAGTGTACTAATGAAGTTTGGTGATACCACCAGGTTCGGCGGAATTGCCAATGCAGAAGAGGATCGGAAAACTTTACAGGCTGAACTGGATGGCCTCATGGACTGGAGTGTTAGGAATGGGATGAAATTAATTGTGCAAAGTGTAAGGTTATGCATTTGGGGTTTAATAAGAATTTTAGTTACCAGCTAGGAACTCATCACTTGGAAACAACAGAGGAGGAAAGGGTCTTGGAGGTTATAACTGATTATAAAATGACTGAGTCATCAATGTGATGCACTTGTAAATAAAAGGCAAATACTATCCTGGGATGTATTCGGTGTGGCATTGCCAGCAGGGACAGGGAAATATTATTGTGCTCTGGTAAGACCACATCTGGAGTACTGTGTTCAGTTCTGGTCACTCATGTTTAAGAACAATGAATTTAAACTGGAACAAGTGCAGTGTAGAGTTACCAGGATGATTAGAGGGATGGAGGACTTACACTATGAGGCGTGGCTGAAGGAGCTTGGCTTATTATTGAGCTTATCAAAAAGAAGGCTGAGGGGAGATATGATTACATTGTATAAATATATCAGGGGAGTTAACACAATAGAAGGGGAAGATTTGTTAAAAAAAAACCCTAATGGATACAAGCTGGTTATCAATAGGGGTGGGACATCCGGGGAAATACTGGATACTGGATTTACCAGTTCCCGGATTTCAAAATACCGGCATACTGGATTAATACCGGTACCGGTTTTTCCTCCATTGATTTCAATGGGGAACTCCCCATTGAAATCAATGGAGGAAAAAAAAAACAACCTCCCCCCTCCAGGCTGTGCGGGTGGAAGGGGGGACACCCCCCACCCACCCTGGATTTATTTATTTTTAAAAAAAAATTCCCTAAGTCCCTGGGCTCCGGGCCGCTGCCAGCGACCCAGAGCCCGCACCGGCAGGTAAGTGTACCAGTCCCGTTGATCCCTGGGGTGGGTGGTTTAAACCCCACCCCAGGGATCACCCTACCTCGCCCACCCAGGGATCACCCAGTACCTTGGCTTCAGCTCCGGGCGGCGGCGATCTGGCAGCC
>QEPC01010227.1:3963851-4044670 GCA_003113815.1 Sphenodon punctatus
TGCACTTGAGACCTCGCATCTTCATGAATGTTAGACCCCTTGTCTCTCCCTCTGTTCCCCTTCCTAAGTCTCTCCCCCAGCTCCTGTCTCTCAGATTGTAAGCCCTAGGGGCAGGGACCGTGTCTATTTTATTACTTTGTAAAGTGCCAGGCACACTGCTGGCGCTATATAAATGTTTGTTAATAATAATAATAATAATAATAATAATAATAGGGACCTGGGGATCCCTAAAAAGCCTCCCGACGGTCTTGGAGGCAGATGAAGGACTGGCGCTGGAGCCGGGTAGCACCGTGACGCAGGCAGAGAGAGGAAAAAAGCTAATCTGCCTCCTAGCGGTCAGCGGTGGAACTACTCATCCGGAGGAGTATGCATGGGGTATGAGGAGAAAGACAATAACATATACCTAAAGTTGTGAGTAGGAGGCCAGCTCAGTACCAGAAGTCTCTCTTTACACAGTGAGACTGCAACCGATGTACCTGTACTGAGATCAGATTTGACTCTACTGTCTCAACACATGGAAACTCTCCTGAAACATATCCTAGAGAAGTGTACCAGCACACTGTCATGTTAACTAGAGCAATTACTTACCTGTAACTGGAGTACAAGTAGATCAGTGCAGATTCTTGTATGCTTCAGGACCCTATAAAGCACTGACCTTTTACAACCTCACAATGCCTGCAGCTGAAGCCGGGTTTGTTTTTTATTTTAATTTTTTTAAAAAAAGCAAGCTTCTATCAGGAGAGTGACGCTGCTGCCTCTTTCTAATTTTGTCACCTTTAACAGCACCAAGGAAGAATGCTGCAAAATGAATGTAGAGGCCCCTTGTTACTCAGACCAGCCAAACCCAGACTGTGCAGAAGGTTTCCTAAGCATAGGACTTTATCCCCCATTCCCAAGCTCAGGAGGGGGAATGATCAGAATCTGCTTCAAATTCGTTAAAAACTTTTTTTTTTAGTCTGAAGAGATCTGGTGTTAATGAGCCCAAGTAGCTAAGACCCAAGCACAATCTGCCAGTAGATTATCCAGCACCCACAAGCGTGAGGCAGAAGAATTGGTGACTCTGGAACCGCCTCATTATAAGCACACATCTAAGGCAGAGTGAGGCATGGCTCTCAATGCATTCCATCACAAAGAGATGTAAATGTACAAAGTACCCTCATTATAACACTCTGTGAGGCATGCCCTCCCCCTCCAGGGACCCATGTTCATATTTTTGTTTCAGTGTACAACAGCAGCATTCTTTTAACTAATTTCTCATTAGTCTGCTTTCTAAGTGGTGGGAGTCGAGGGGTAAACACAACCCTAAATCTCCTCCCCCCTTATATCATGATTCATTTTTAGACTGAATGCACTAATAGAATGAAGATAGGGAAGGAGCAACACAGGGGTTTTGCCTCATTGTTTCAGCATTTAAAAAGAACAAAGGATGTTCAGAGGCCACCTGCAATATAGCTTTGAAAAGTGCTTTCCATGGTTTTAGTCTAAGGTCCTATGATTTCTTCACTCCAACCAAGCTTTCTACGAGTTCCAAGCCTGGGTGTGGTTTGCAGGCATAACATGGGAACAGCAATCTTTCCATACGAGAAGGACAATAGCTTATTCCTGCCTCACCTTTAGGTCCAGGTGTACTATTCTGCAGTTGTGTAGATACTGCACAGCTTCCAGAATCTCCCCCAGATAGAGTGTGATCTTCCCCTCAGTGAGGTTTCCCCATTGCACAACGTAGTCTAGAAGGCGGCCCTGGTCAGCCCTGTTGAAGTGCAAGGATTCCATTGAAAAGAAACTAAACACATTATCAGGTATCCACATTTCAGAAGTGAATTTAGCCTGTTCTAAGTTTTCAGTAACCCTGCCCACGCTGAACTGCTACCAACATTCTCTCAGCTTCACTGACTGCATCGGTCATTCTATTGCTTCTACACTGTGTTAGCAGTTACCAATATGAAATCTGCTTTATTTCCCTGAACCCAAAAGACACACTTAAAGTTCCAACTAGGTAGCATCTTGGATGAGGATAACTTATTCAAAGACTATTTTGGAGTGGACATACCAACAAAAGAAGAAAAATTAGAGCATTTCAATCATTGATAATAGGATTCGGTAAGACTGCATTGCAATGTTTAGTGTTTATGGTCAACCTGAACCTATTGTAATTAAAAAATTAGAGAGGAGTGTGTGTGTGTGTGTGTATTCTCACCCCATATTTAGCCAAATAAGGTCATTAGACCATAAAAAGTGCCATACACGGTCAGACACATGGTCTAGAAAGCCCAGCATCCTGTCTCTGACAGTGGCCAGCTACAGTAGCTTGAGTGAAGTCATGGAGATGTGACCCCACTGCTGGTAGCCAGGGTTAAGCCCCAACTAGTAAGCATTTATGGCTCTATCCTCTAAGACAGGGGTTATCAACTTTTTTTCATTTGGAGACCTCTAAAATCTTTTGTATGGAGGTGGGGACCCCTTCGGGATCAGTCAGAAAAGAAGGCAGGGCAGGCAGAACAGAAACAGTTTGTTTCTCACAGCCCCCCGGATGTGCTTCTGTGGACACTGAGAACCAGGGCCGGTCTCAGGCATGTGTCACATGTGCGGCCGCACATGGCCCCTCGGCCAGCTGGGGCCCTGCACTTGCCTGGCTGGGAAGCAGGCTGCAGCCAGCTTCTTCCCCAATAAGTACTTCTTCCTTCCTTCCCTGGCTCCAGACCCCATCCCTCACCTGCCTCTCCCTCCTAGTAGCGCAGCAGCAGCAGCAGGGACACTTGATGGGCCTGAGAGATAAGGCTGTTTGGTTACAAACAGCTCCTCCACAGGTGCTGATCAGAAGGTTGTAGCCTTGTAAAGAAGGTTCTTCGAGATGGCACCTAACATTCTCACAACTGGGTTGTGCATGCTCACCCTATTCAAATAATAGACCACGTGATGGTCTCGAGCTCCTCTACTATAAAAAGTGCTCTCCCCCTCAGAATGACAGTTCCTGCCAACCCTTTCTAGAAATATAAGAAAAGAATTCCATGTGGGGCTGGAAGGGTGGGTGCTCTGAGAATGTTTGGAGCCTTCTCAAAGAACCTTGTTTGCAAAGTAGCAACCTTCTGTTCTTCTTCGAGTGGCTCCTCACATGATATTTTTACATGGCTCCGCTGGGTGGGGCAGGCACATGGCTGCACACGCAGTGTTAGGCGGGCGTGCACATACCCCCACTCACCATGGGTGCGTGCACTGCGTCATTCACACGGGGCTCCCCCACCCATGAACACAGAAATCTGCGTGTTCATGGCTGGGAGAGGCCCGTGTAAAAAAGGTCACATTCTCACAACTGTCTGTCTTATACTATCTTAGGTAGGAATTTAGGATGTAAATCAATATCTATTCTGTTTTGGAAAGTAAATCTGCAAATATAGTTCTGAGATTATTATGGCTGCTATTTCACTAACTCTTCTTAATGAAGTTATTGCTAACAGGAATACTGTCTTTAAACCTGCACCCCATAACCAGTTCATTTGCGCCCCCCATATAATCAATTCACGCTGCCCCGTGGGCACAAATGAAATGGTTATGGGTGGGGGCAGCATGAACTAATCATGGGGGCACAACTGGTTATGTGTCTCTTTTCATGGCATAATGCACTTAATAAGCTAGCTGCATTTTGGGTGTCTTGTGTGTGTGATAGCAGCACCTCTGGACCGGTTGCGGCACCGGCAGCAAGAAGCAACAGGCCCCGGAGGCCAGATTGGCTAAGCTCACCCCCTCCTCCAGTAAGGTAGTGGACGCAGTCAGTCTCTCTGTGCCTGCCTCACTGCCTGCTTGGCTGCCCCTGCAGCGGAACCACTCCTGGGGAGTGGTGGTAGACGCTCGGCTGGGGAGGTGGGGGTAAGCATTGGGAGGCCATGCTTCACCATGGTTGCTCGGAGTGGTGGAAAATGGGATTCCTTCCTGTCCAGAGGGAGTAAGTTTTATGTAAATGTATACATTTGCATAATTAGGTGGGGCCTAATTATGCAAATTAGGCCGCACACTAGACTTCGCACATGGCCTCACAAACCCTGGGGCCGGCCCTGCTGAGAACTACTACTTGGAGAAGTGAGCTAGTTTCCGTTAGAAGTTAGTTATGCTGCTGGCTTTCACTGCCTTCTTGACAATGAGTTCCACAACTGTATTGTCTGTTGTTGAGCGAAAAGGTTATTTCCTTTTGTTTTAAATCAAATGTGTTAAATGTGTTAATGGACTGTTAATCTCGTAGAGTTTGTTGTAAGAACACAACCTTAGAGCAAAGCCTCAAGCCAAATGCGGGTCTGCAATTTGTGGATTTCCCACAGAATCCCCCTCCCCCACACAGAATCTCCTGTCCCGCTTCTCCCAGCGCAGAATTTCCAGCCTGTGCTGCGGAGACATGGGACAGGAGATTCCACAGTGGTAGGGGTATGAATAAACCCTTGGGACTTCCCTCCCGCCCCGGCCAGGCTGCCTTGGGTGAGGGGGGCTGCCAGGATTCGCCTCCCCAGCCTGGCAAATGAACAGCAGCGGCAGCTTCTTTCAGGGCTCTTCAGCCGCTCCCTTCTGGCTGCTTCCTGGCCCCTCCCAATGGGGCTTCCCAGAGAAACGCAGCTGGATCTGGCCAAGCCACTCTGGGAGGCCCCGTTGGGAGGGGCCAGGAAGCGGCCAGAAGGAGCAGCTGAAGAGCCCTGAAAGTAGCTGCCGCTGCTGTTCATTTGCCAGGCTGGGGAGGTGAGCTCTGGTAGCCCCCCTCACCCAACGCAGCCCAGTGCGATGAGGCACAGAATTGGGCCCCGAGTCTCCCAGATTCCTGTGGAATTTAAAAAAAAATTCTGCAGGAGAATCAGGGCCCTGCCTTAGAGTATGCAACTCTAGGCTGACAGCTATTATTTTAACTGAAGCTATGTTGCCAACAAGCTAAATTCCATCTCCAGCTAAAATAGTGAAGAGACATCACCCTGACATCTACTAATCTACCATTAGACAGAGCTGCAAAAATATTCAAAGTTTAGACCGGCCAAGATGTTTTTAAAGTGATTATTTTGGGTGATCAATTTAAGATGCCTAACAGGCCCAATTATCACAACATGCAGAGTACCCATTTAGCAGAGGCAGCCCCCCCTCCTAAAATAACTTGTATTATTTTAAAATCTTGGGCACCATGTTTAAATTAGAGTGGGAGAAGAATCTTACTTTAAACACTGTGGGATTGCTATAGCTAAACTTTAATACCTATGCTGTATTTAGATAGAAAAACAATATTCTATTGGAAAGGGGATCTAGGAGGGGAGCAAGAATGCTCCTTTCATCCCCACTAAAACTCATACAAAATGGGGACACTCACAGCAGGCAGAACATATTCATCAACATCTTAGAACCGGGGTGGGGAACCTCAGGCCGGGCCCAAATGCTGCTCATGCCTGGTTTTTAACTTGCCTGTGGATCCAGTTCCTACTCCCAAGCACTGAAAGATTTTGCTCAGGATAAGGGAGGAAAGATGAGAGCACGCACACAAGGAGAGGGGACAGATCCATGATCTGGACCCATCTTCCTGAATGCACCCCTTAAGCACCATTGCCCCCACCTCTATGCGGCACTCAAAGCTTGTGCTAATTTTCAAAATGGTCCTTAGGGAGGAAAATGATTCCCCATCCTGGCTTTAGAACATCTTGGCTCCTACCTAGGACTCTCACCTACCTCTTCACCCAAAGGCATTTAGATAGAATCAGGCTGCTAGGACTACCTTCTCTAGAGGTTTTGAAAAATTCCAAATTCATTCAGCCTTCACTTTAATCAGTGATGACCAAAACCTTTTCAGCTTGTAATCCATTTTTAATTATGTTGAGACTCAATTTAGCAATATAGTAACCCCATTTGGCATCCTATTTTTGGAACAGGGCTGAAACTCAGTACTCGGTTTCACCCGAGGATCATGGTATTCTACTTGGTTTTACTGACTACCAAGAACCCGAGGAATCGACACAATACTTGGTACTCAGTAACTCCTCGATCAAGCAATGCTTACCTGATCCTGTGCTGCCAAGTCACCATACCCTGCCTTCCTGTGCGGCAGCTCCCCCCAGCGAGTGGCAGATCCCTAGCAGCCACGGCTGTTCTAATGCCAGTAGGAGATCAGGCAGCCATCTTTGTTCTGGGAGCATGCTGGGAAGTGTAGCTGAGCATGCTCCCAGAGAGTCGGTGGCAGCTCTACTCCACAGCAGCTCGCTGGCTCCCTCCGCTTCAACTCCATAGGCTGTATCCCTCCTCACAGTGAATTTGCTGCCCCCTTCCCCCTTTTTAATTCCCTTCCTGCCCACCGCACCCTTCTAGAAATTTTCCTGCTGCCCCCTTTTCTGCCTTCCATGCCCTCCTAGTCACATAAGGACAGGAAGACACATAAGAGTAAAATATTCAGTAGAATACAGAATTTTACTGAGTAGCTCCTAGAAAACTGAGCCCAATCGTCAGCTACTCAAAAATCCTCTAAATAATTACTGCCCTACTTGCTTCAACCCTATTTGGGAACCCATGATTTAAATTATAACAAGACACTGGTATTAAAAGGAAGCAAACTATTTGAATGAAGTACATACAAATGCAGTAACTTAGTGTCAACTCACATCTCTAACACTAGAATATAGCTGGTGGAAGTCTCAAAGGTATCTAGGAGGCTGATGAGCTGGGGATGTTGGAGATTCTGCATGACTCCGAGTTCATGGGTAACCTGGTCTCGTTTCATCAGTTTCTTGTTTACAAACTTAGTGGCCACTTCTCGCTTGTTTCCCTTCAGTTCACATTTCTTAACGACAGAAAACCTGCCCCTAGGGAACAAATTGAAAAGTGAAATATAGATCAGCTCTACAGGAACAGAAATGCTCGAAGTTGTATAACGTTTTGTGATTTCCACATGTATCCCTGGACCAAACAGGTAGTGCAATCTGCTTACATTTAAGGGCTTCTGGTATTAGGCTTATTCAGAGTTGGTCTTGGCAGCTAAGTGTTTTCTGTCAAAATGTTTAAATTTTGCAGAAATGTAAAACCTGAATTTTATCTGATTCCTGAGATGATTGTCTATCACCTCCCTTTGCATACACTTATGTTGTGATTCACGAACCACTTACTCTGAAGTGGTTTGTGGATCATGGCCTGAGAATCTAGGGACAGTAATTGTTGATTATGCAAAATCAACAATATAATATTTAAAGGGCACATAATATATGAAAAATATATGAAGAGCACACAAATCCCCCTAATTTAGGCCACTGGAGTTTCCATATTAAAAGCTTTCCTTTAGTATTAAATCAGTAATGACTATTAGTATTAATAGGCAGAACAACATCTGCAACAGCGAATGCAACTGTCTCTGGGTCTTTCGAGTCAAATTCTCTACCATCAATTTTTTAAAGGAAACAATCTTATGACCAGCAGCTTTCTATTCCTTTCCCTGTTTCATATACACTGAAGCAGGGAAGGGAAGCAGGGGCTAATGGTCCAGCAGCAATAAAGGACACATTGGGCAAAACACAAGGTAAATACCAACAAGGTATATAGAAGCAATTTTCTCCAACTTATAACAAGGTTCAGACTTACCTGCCAAGCTCAGCCACTTCACTGTAGAAGGAATCAAAGTTGTCTTTCCAGATTACCATGACCCCATCACTTCCAGGACCTATAAGCGAGAAGTAGAATTTTTTTTAAAATTAGAAATCCCCATCTCTCGCGTGGAGCACACACTGCTAAGAATTTCATGGCTGCTGTAACAATGATTGGACTCTCTTAGATATCTACAGGCCAGTCCAACTCTGGAGCTGGTATTTGAAATGGGAATGAAATTTGTATGGGTAGATCTCACTCTGTTATGGGCCTGTCACTTTCCCTTTCAGGCTGAAGTTAGAATAAAATTACATATACAAAAAACCTTCTGTTTAAAAACCTAGTTAAGGTGGCATTCCACTTCAATAAAACTTTAACATACCAGTAAATAGAATATTAAGGTGCATTACTCACCCACTCCTATTCCTCCAAGCTACCTTTCCTATACAAAAGGAGTATTTCCTTTCTAAAACTAACTTACAGAACCAATTCATTCCATTGAAATGGATACAGTTTAATCCATTTCAAATAACAACCTACCATACAACCATTTTCAAAACAGTGTATCATTCAACACATTCTTCATACATCACTGATGTACACTAAACAAAAATTGCATGTTAACTGAAATTAAAATTGATTCTATAGTCATCACTTATCACCCTCATTGACATTGTCAGTACCACATTTATTAAATTTAATTTCAGTAAAGACATTGTTGGTTTTTTGAGTGTAGATCAGTGATGTATGAAGAATGTGTTGAGTACATGAAAGTTACCAAATAATGCCGAGAGCGCGCAGCTGCTCACAGTGCTGAAGTGGGACTTAGGCCGCAGGCCCTACTCCTAGCAGCGCTGGGTGAGCAGTTTCCTAGAGGGAGAGAGGGAGGGATCCAGGCACACACAGAGCTTGGGGAGGGAGCGAGTGAGACGGAGGATGAATTTCCAGCAGCTGGCTGAAGCTGTGGGTAAATGGTGCTGCAATAGCCCCTTGGAAATGATTGCCACTGAGGAGACCAAGAGGAAAGTTTGAAGGAGGTTCCTTGATCCACTGTGCCAGGGAACCTTGGTCAAATTTTCTCCAGTCAGCTGGATTATTCCTGTTGGAGCCAGGTGGCTGAGAGGTAGCTAAATCAGATGGTCCCCTTTCCCTACCGCAGTGCACTTTATTTCAGACCTTGCGGTCCCATAGAGCATAATGCATGCCCCTGTGACAGGGTCGCACCCCGACAGGCCCCACCTCGCCCAGCTCATCTCCTTGGTAGCTAGGTAGTAATATCTGTATTCCCTGCGCTTCACTCGCTTGTCAATCACAGCTGCAGCCAGCTGCTCCCATTGCTCTCCTTGTCAGTTGCTCCCTACAGTCTGGCCCTCTGGCCAATGAGGGCACCCCTCCTAACCACACCGTAGGGCTGGACTTTCCTCAGCCCCATGCTCTCAGACAGTTAAATCAGCTCTGATGCTCGAACTCACCAATTTTTCTCTCTCTGCTCTCTTTAGCAGCAACCTCGCTATTGTTTCTCTGGAGTTCCAGGGTTACAGTTGAAGTGGATACAGCTTCCAGGAGTGCGCTCAGTCAGGGAAGAACCTTCATCCATTTTAAGTGACCCCCCAACCCGCCTGGCTCCAGGGGGAATCATCCAGCCAGTTGGGGAAAAGTTTGAAGGAGGCTCATTAGGAGAGTACATTGAGCTACCCAAAGGATTCTCGGTCAAATTTTCCATTGGCGGCTGGATGACCCTCGCTGAATGATCCCCACTAAAGTCAGGTAGGCGAGGGGTCATTTTCAATGGGCTGTCCCCCTTCCATGACTCTGTGCACACCAGGTAGGGATGCGCTCAGTCAGGGAAGGGGCTCTGGCTGTTTCAATGCCTCACAGGTGCATAGTTCCAGTGGGGATCATGCAGTCAGCCGGGAGAAAGTTTGCAGGGGTTTCTCTGGGCTAGTGCACCATGAAGCCTTGCTAAAATTTCCCCCGCCAGCTGGAGGATCCCTGCTGGAGCCAGGCGGGTGGGAGGCATTTCAAATTCACTGGCTTCTCTTCTCTGGTTAAGCACACCTGAGAGAGGGATGGGCTTAGCTAAGGACTGGTCTCCAGCCATTTAAATGATGATCCCCAGCTGTGTAGTTCCAGCAGTGATCATCCAGGCGACAAGAGGAATAAAATTCCTACACCCCCTTGCCCCACCACTCTTCCCCACAGCAGCCGTACCAACTTCCCATCCCAGTTCTCTACCCCCTCCAGCCTGAACTCCTCCCCCCCCCCCACAATTAGCTGCCCTCCGGCAGACTTACAACTCCCCGCTCCATCTCTCCGACCAGCAGGGAACCATAATAACCCTCTGCCCCAACTGTGTAACCTCTGCCACCCTAAGTACCTCTCCCCAAGGTCTGTACCCTCTTGCTAGTCTAAACTACCCCTGCCCTACCAGACTGAGCATGACAGGCAACGAACTCTAACCTGCAGAAGAAATCTGAACCAAACACGCGTGTGTCTGACATAACATCTCTTCCATTAAAAGAGAATGGCACTTCTGCAGCAAATAACATTTCTTACCAAGCACTTCCTGCATATTTAAAGCCACTAGCATCTACTACACATTGCCCTTTAATTTTTTAAACCATGAAATCTAACATACAAGGTACGTTAACACAGGAAAGCCCATCAAATGTTTTTGGTCACCAACCGGAAGTGTTTGCTGCAAAACCTCCGATTGAACAGCATAGGCACTGTTAAATGAGACCTTGCAGCCACTTTAACTATAGAGCCGTGACTTCAGCTCTATAATAATACTCACTGGACTATATAGAAATCCATGCAAGATACCAGTAACTCACTACACACCTAAGAACTCCAAGCTACTTATTCTCAAGTATGTTAAGCTCTGGTCTAAACAGTGGCCAAATTAACTAAATACTGACACAAAATATCTCTGAACCCAGTGAAATCTCAGGGCAGGTCCCCTCTTCTACACACTGCAGTTAATGCACGGTCTAACCATAATATCCCAAGTTGTCAAAAAGAGTCTCAGAGATAAACCTACCTAAAACTCGTAGACTGGTTGAGGATGAAACTGAACCCATATCATTTGCAGCTATACAGGTGTAGATACCATCATCTTCTGTGGTTATACCAATGATTTTCAGGGATGCTTCTCCTAAATCACTGTAAAATATTGGAGTCAGTCAGTAAATTGCACATCAGATCTGGAAACGTCCAGGTTGCACCAGCTGATTTCAGTTTTTAGGGGTGGGAATTCTGGTTCTCCCGAGATCCGATATTGCCGGTATTTGGGTGTATCGGCTTAATCCGATAAATCCGATATTTACCTGTACTGGCATACCGAATTTTTAACATTGGCTGCAGTACCGGATTTTTTACATTGCGGCCATTGAAGTCAATGGCTGTTTACCACGGCCAATGTTAAAAATCCGGTATGCCAGTACAGGTAAATCCGGTACCTGGGAGATCCGATACCGGTACATCCGGTATTCTCCCCGATGTCCCACCCCTAGTTTCAATTTCTTCAATAGCCATCCTGTCCTTCCCCATTTTATGGCACTTCCCACAGATCTTCTAAAAGGAGCATTTTGTAGGCTCTAGTTGCAACCTCTCCTCCGAACACTGTCTGCAGGCTGAGGCCACATTTTCCTGAATGTTCTCCCCTCTCTATTTGGTAGCATTTTCCCTGCTACACGCTCTTTATGGAGTTTAATAATAATATTCTGACAGATGTGATCAATTCCACCCTGTCCAAAATCACTGCTTTTGCAATACTCCTGAGCCCTGCAGCTTGGGACAATAACTCTGGTCTCTGGATGCATCTGAACTAAAAGTAGATTCCCAGTTAAGCCAGGTGGCAATTTTTAATCTAATCTCTCAATGTACTTTGATTTGTTATAACACAATATTAAAACTGTATCACAGTATTTGCTTAATTTCGAACATTAGATTTTTTATAGGCCTAGAAACATTGAATGATCATGAAAGTGAGGGAAAAAAACCACGGCTTTAGTGAAATGCTAAGAGAATTTCGTATGTGTGACTCTCAATTCTCCTCTCTCTTGCAACACACTGGCTATTCCTGCTCTGTTTCCCTTGTGGGGCAGAGATAATTTTAGGTGCCAGTGAAAAACCTAGTTAGTATATTGTACGCTTGTGCCATCATTGCTTGTGTATTCACCCCAATTACACCAGTCGTTATATTCTAGCCCTGTCTTCAAAAAGGACATAATCGACTTGCTAACTTCACTTTTGTATAAAGCTCTTTATAACGAAGGTTATAACACTTATTCTTGCAGTCGAAAGGTTATTGCACAGGCACCTCATTATTGCTATTGCTTTCTCGGCTTGTTCGCTGTGAACATTTGGTAGTCCTTTCTGTCAAGTCCATTAGCCATGTTCGTATAGGAGGGAGAGGAAGACATAAAAACGGTCAGGAAAGGGAGATTATAAAACCTCAAGAATTGCCAGGAAGTCAAGGAGCAGATGTAGTACTTGAAACTAAGTTTCAAGCTAAAAATGTTCCTTTAATTTCCACCTCTTTCCCTCCATCAACACCAGTTCTTGGAGAAAGCCTCAACACTCCAGCAGTGACTTCTGATTTAGATACACATGTGAAAGCCATTGCTATACAGCCCTTAGGTTAGCAGCACTCCAATGTACATTTCTCTGTGGTTTCTCTTCCATGGCATATTGTATACACTAGGAGGCTTGTAACCCCAACACGTACGTTGTAATATTCTTCAGATGCTAGATGATGCCTAACTGTGTGCGCTCCTTGAATAAAGCAGCTAGGTGCTGCCTAGGGCCATTATGGCCAAATGTCCCTCTTAAGATAAAGATACTCCCATCTTCCCGTAATCAAAACTCAACCATCTAACCCCTTAAGGAGCTATCACTGTTGCAGAGACTTACCCTGAGTGTGGCAATTGTAATAGGTGTAAACCAGAAAAATCAATCATTTTAATGGGTAAAACCTGAATCTGTATACTTTGTGTTTACCTAACTCCAGGATAAAAACATTCAGAGTGACTGAAGTTACTCACTTGAACTGTATAAAGATTAGAAGTTTATATTCCTAAATCAGTTTGGTCTAGAACCTGGATTAAGCTGCTGTGTGCTCTGTACAGGTCTGGTCTGAACATGGCTCAAACTTCTGTACTATTATGTACTGTACTATTATATACAGTATTCCAATAAAGACAACTTGACAACACTAAATTCAGCCTCTCTCTCTGGTGATGGAACCGAGGTGGTAGTGCAGGCTGAGTTGTAAAATTTCAGTGGTCTTGCTCAGGTTGTGTGTTAAAAGAAAAATGTTTATTTTGCAGGTTCAAAGAGTTAAAAGCAACTTGTCACCGTTTAAAAAAAAAAGATAACACCACGCTGTATTTACGAAATCCAAGATGGCATCCGTGCAACTTTCTATACTCTCCGTATAGGTCAATAACTGCACAAACAGGTGCTGGATGGGAAAACTACAAAAAAACTGTGAGACAAAGGGCATTTTGTATAGTTTGTTGTGGGCCAGTTGTGCTTTCAAACTCACATGGTTGTAAATGATGAAAAAGTACGGGTCTCATAATACTAGTACATATTAGACAGAGGTCAATGTGCCACTATCAGCTTCCCTGTTGCAATCACCGCCAATTAATTACGATACATTGTTTACTGTTAAGGCATAACAGTACAAGCCAGAGGGCCTGGTAAAATGTGTGTGGTAACTGTGGACCTTCAGCTGTATGGTATTGGTAATAATGAAGCTGTGGGTCGAAAGAGAAGACATCAGGAAACGGTCCATATTTTGGCCTGGAGAAATTCATAGTGTCTTTTGGACATTGGCAGCTCTTGGAAGATACATTGAAGGAAGTGGCATTGACCAAGCCTGGATTGAAGCAGGACTGTATTCGTCAGCTACCGTATCAAAGCTACTGACTGGAAAGAACATGTATAGGGTGCTTGAAGCACACACAGTAGTGCTACTAACACTGTATCACATGTACCTTGATTACTTCACAGCAGAAAGCCCAGAACTAGCAAACACATTGAAGGAGACAGCAAGTTCTGTAGGAGAAGCTTATGAGGATGACTGCAGCCATGCCGCTACAGATGAAAACAGAATTCACCTTGTTGTAACCATTCGTGAATCCATCATAAGACTTAATGATGAACACACATTTGAGAAGTTGTCACAGCATAAAGGCAATGGCAATAAGATGTAGAGTTTTCTAATGAATTACTTAAAACAGTTCCAGACTGTTTTACTGTTTATCAAAGTGACAAGGCAAATGTATGTCTACACCTAGGAAGTACTGAAGTCCACACTAAGTATTTCTTCACGCGCGATCATCAGAACTACGCTCATTTCCTCTCATTGTACATGGTGTCAATGCAGCACGTGGAAAAAAAACCATCCTGAAATCTGGCAAGAATTTCTCTATGAAAAGTTTGGTATCACCAGTGAAACAACACTTTTCTCAACGTGATCACCTGATCATGGCACTGAACAAGAGAATCTGAAACTAAAAGTGCTTGGAGGTATTATGGAACTAACACAGAAGGACAAAGCTCTTGTTAGGTTCTTTATGGTCGCGCCAGAGCTGTTCCGCTTAGGCCCTTTTCATGCAGACACTCTAACACGGATAAAATGGGTGTTACATTTTATTATATATGCTGCAGGGCTGGAGGTGTGCTCTATGGGTGCCCTGCAACATGTATCATAAAATGTAACACCCATTTTATCAGTGTTAGAGTGTCTGTGTGAAAAGGGCCACAGTTTATACATTTGAAAAACTGTACCATATTGGCATCATCACCAGAAGAACAAAACATCATGAAATCTCAGGGGGAAAGTTAGGAAGAACCATGTGCAATGTTGCATAACAAAAAGATGTCACTGTTGCACATGGAAACCCATTCGTTGACACCGAGACAGGGCTACACAACTTGCTGACAAAAGATGTAATGCCTCAAAAAGAAATGACATTTTTAATCGTGATATCATTGGACAGCAACTATTTGAAAATTTCATCAATGATTGCTTAAATGAAGGCAAACTTTGTGTGTGGGATCGCATGACAAAAGTGAAGCTGAAGACCTTCAAATCAGCACAGGGGCGTAGCGTCCATTGAGCGAACCTGGCATAAAGCCGGGGGCTGCTAGGTTCCAGGGGCCATTACCTGGCCGCGCGGGGGCAGCCCTGCGCCTGGGCTGGAGGAGGTCTGGGTGCAGGGCACCCTCACATCATGGGGGGGGGGGGCCCCCATCCCTCACCTGTCTCTGCCTGCTAGTAGTTCTGCAGCAGTAGCCAATCGGACTGGGAGATAAAGCTGTCTGTAAACAAACTCCTCCCCATGTGAGTGATCAGAAGATTGTTGCCTTGTAAAGAAGGTTCTTCGAGATGGTCCCAACATTCTCACAACTGGGTTGTGCATGCTCACTCTATTCAAATAATAGACCAAGTGATGGTCTCGAGCTCCTCTAGTATAAAAAGCAATCTCCCCCCTCAGAATGACAGTTCCTTCCAACCCTTTCTAGAAATAAAAGAAAATTCCATGCAGGGCTGGAAGGGTGGGTGTTGTGAGAATGTTAGGATCTATCCCCAAGAACTTTGTTTACAAAGGTAGCAACCTTCTGTTCTTCTTCAAGTGGCTCCTCCCAGGCCCTTTTTACACAGCTCCACCAAGTGGGTGGGGGGTCCATGGGTGCATGGGCAGGGCGTGCACACGGCTGCACACGCATCCCCACTTACCCCCCACTCATCCGCACCCATGGAGCAACTGCCGTTTTCCCCGGTTGCTCCATGCGTGGGGACAAGTGGCAGGATGAGTGGGGATGTACACGCGGGTGCGTGCGCCACATTGTTCACACGGGGCTCCCTCACCCATGAACATGCAGAAATCTGCGTATTCATGGGTGGGAGAGGCCCGTGTAAAAAGGGCCACATTCTCACAACTGTCTTACTTACACTATCTTAGGTAGGAATTTAGGATGTAAAGCAATATCTATTCTGTCTTGGAAAATCTGCAAATATGGTTCTGACATTATTATGGCTGCTATTTCACTAACTCTTCTTAATGAAGTTATTGCCAACAGGAATACTGTCTTTAAATCCCCACCCCATAACCAGTTCATTTGTGCCCCCCATATAATCAATTCATGTTGCCCTGGGGGTGCAAATGAACTGGTTATGGGTGGGGGGCAGAAATGGTTATGGTGGAGGGCAGTGTGAATTGATAATATGGGGTGGGGCAGCATGAATTGATTATGAGGGCACAACTGAACTGGTGATATAGCGTCCCCAGGCCCGCCAAGCCAGGCAGCACTCCTAGGCCCGCCTGAAGGACACAAAGAGGGGGCCCCATGTCTACTTCTTGGCCAGGGTCCCATTCCACCCTAGCTACGCCCCTGAATCTGCAAATGCTTCCAATGTGATATCTGTTGGTGATGGTCACGTCATCAACATGAAAGAGGTCTTTTGCATAGGTTTATCATTACAGCAAGAAGCCATCTAGAATCTGACCTAAAGGAATGCATTGGCAAGTATGAATTTGGCATAATTCCTCAATCTCTATTTGCATCAGATGGATTGCTCTTGCTACCATACGACACAACTAAGGTGCTCTACAAATTAAAAGCCATGGGCTCACAAGTTACAAATGAAACTAGTAACTATGGAGTTAATGACATAGATATGTGGTTTGAAATGCAGGGGTGATGGGTGGAGGTGCATGTTATGCAGGAGCGCACACGCCACCACTTTCATAAGAGACACACCCACCCATGCCACTGTGTGGGCAGTTCTCATGTAAAAAAGGCCACACACTAATCCACACACACATGCTCTCACCTCTCTTGCACTCATTCTAACTGATCTCACACACAATCATTCAGACACAGTACACACATGCTCTCACCTCTCATTCAAATTGATCACACACACATTCACACACTGCACACAGATGGTCTCACCTCTCTCACACTCATCCACACACATGCTCTCATCTCTCTCACATTCAAATTGATCAGACATCCACACACATGCTCTCACCACACACACACATTGATCACACACACTACACACTCATTCAAAGTGAAAAATCTCTTACACACACGTGCTCACCTCTCACACACTCAAATTGATATCACACACACAACACACTCATTCAAATTGAAATCTCTCTCTCTCTCTCACACCCCCCACAAGCCCCCCTGCCTACACGTCTGCTGATCCCTACCTGCATGTTCCTGTTGGTGGGGGCAGCAGCGACAACAGCAACAGCATTGGGCTGGCAAGGGACCAAGAGCCACAGCAGTGGCCAGCGATGGGCGTGTGGGGGCGGTAGATCCTCCCCCCAGCCCAAGCTGTTGTTGTGGGGGAGGCCCCAGGCAGGGAGGCTGAGCGGTGGTAGAGGTGGCTGGCGTGGGACCCAGACCTACAGTAGCGGCCAGCAACGGGCGGGTTGGGGCAGTAGATCTTCCCCCCCCAGCCTAAGCTGTTGCCACAGGGAAGTCCCGAGGCAGGAAGGCTGCGCGGTAGTAGAGCCGGCTGGCCAGAGAGCAAGAGCCAGAGCATCAGCTAGCGACAGATGGGTGTGGGCAGTAGATACTTCCCTCCGCCCCCCCAGCTGTTGCTGCAGGTGAGCCCGCAGGCAGGCTGAGGCTGGTGTTTGTGGGTGAGGAGGCTGTGTGCGGGGCCTCTACTCACTGCTTCAGTCTCTTGCAGCCTCTCTAGGGACATCATATAGCCTCATCTAGGAACACCACAGCACTTCTGGTGTGCTTTTTAAATTATTCGCCGCCACATTCCCAGCCACTGTTTGCAGGTTTTTTCTTTCCCTTAAAAGGGAACCACAATCCAAGACTTTTTTTCTTAATTTTTTTACTGCATACAAAACCACCAGCGTGTACTAGGCAGTCCCCTTGCATGGTAGAAGCCATTACAACAAAGATGCATGGGGAAGGGAATCTGCAACATTGATCAACACTTTCATTTGCCAACTGGAAGTGTTTGCTCCACAAACTCCCTTGAACAGCACAGGTGCTGTTCAACAAATTTCTGCAACTGCCTTAACTATAGAGCCATGAATGTGGCTCTATAATGCAGTGATAAAATTGTGGAAGCTCTGACAAGCTTGGGTGAAAGTGATGAGCACCCATCTGATGCGACTGTAGCAGAACTAGAAAGATTTGTATGCTTGATATACAACTCAAAGATCCACTCACGTGTAAATGTACTGCATTGTTCCTGAACAAGCTCAAGCTGAACAACTACTTCCTACTATGGGCTCATTATTATCCATGATCCAAAGAGCTCAGAATGTTCCAAGATTGATAATTCAGTCCACTGTAAGTCACCCACAATTTCCTTCACCTGCTCAACATGGTTGGTCTGCTGAATCTAATGTTTCACTTGCCTCAGTAATGTGCGTCAACCCGCCTGCACCAGAAGCAATCCTGATGTTAATCAAATGTAGCCGCAAGAAAGGTTGCAAAGCTGCACAGTGAAACTGTTTATGACACAGTGACATGCACTGAACTGTGTGGGTGTTCAGATTTTGAGTGCAGCAACATATCAGACACTCGATCAACAGAGAGCAACATAGATTAGTTAATTGATTAGTTGTTTGTTTTGGGAAATTAGCTAAGTTTTGGGAAATGTTGATAGACAAAATAGATCAATATCTTGTACCGTATTTTTCATGTATGCTTATTGCATTTGCTATACTATCGTTGAGATATTTTCAATGTTTCATTTCTTTGAACATCAAGTCTATGTATCAAATAACCTACTTGATATTTAAAATATTCCACAATGTCACATTGAAGTCTTACTTCTTGTGTAATTGAGGCCACTGAACATTTTAGGTCTCATATATTTTTTTGGTAGGATGAAACGTTTTGCTGACATTTATTACAGCTGTCATACAAATGTTTGTGGGCGCCTTATTGGATTTTGAGTCAAAAAATTGTGACAAGTTTTTTTAAAAATCCCATGACACTACTTAATAATTTGAAACATTAATATCAATGTTAAAAGATAATCAAGCGAAATACACAACTCAGCTTTGTCTATGGGGGAGGATTCCTCTCCAGAATCCCATATTAATGATGGTTACCAAAATGTAGGTTAAATCCCTCAGATTCTAACAAGTACGTTAAAATGTGTATTACCCCTGCCCCAAACACACAGTCTTCTAAATTGTAGATATTCTTGCTTATTGGCAAATGTACTGGAGAACTGAAGACCAAAATTCATTACATAGATTAAGAACACAAACAGGGATTTGCAGAGTCATTTCATTGCGGAGAGGAGGTGGGGGCAAGGGGGAAATGTGAAACTGGGAAATTAGGTAACCTTTCAAGACATTGCCCCACAGCTCAAATACAAGTACATTCTGCTCACTTTCTACAACTCATTCCTTCCGATTGATACAAGGTATACACACACAAGCTACTATACCTGTATGAGATGCTGTAACGACCATCGTTGCTCAGTGTGTTATGATCAGGACCCCTCCAAGTTACTGAAGCTTTGGGGCGGCCACAGACTTTGCACCGAAGAACAACAGTCTCTCCTGTCTCACATGTCATCTCACTTAATGGTATTATAAACTCGGGGGCAACTGGGAGAGGAAAAGGAAATTGTCATTAGTGAATTAAATTTTTAATGCTTGCTCACCTCCCTCATTAGCCCCACAACTCCCCATCAGTCCTCAAAAACAGTGCACTTAGAATATAAGAACATAAGTCATGCCGTACTGGGTCAGACCAATGGTCCATCAAGCCCAGCATCCT
This sequence comes from Sphenodon punctatus, assembly GCA_003113815.1. Taxonomy (NCBI): domain Eukaryota; kingdom Metazoa; phylum Chordata; class Lepidosauria; order Sphenodontia; family Sphenodontidae; genus Sphenodon; species Sphenodon punctatus. Next base: position 3,983,232 of record QEPC01010227.1, read on the forward strand.
GTCTCCAACAGTATCCAATCTCTTGCTCTTGGGAGAAGTACCCAACAGGTCACACTTGGGCAATCCATTCCGTGTTGTTCCAGCCCCCAACAGTAAGAGGCTACGTCCCCAAAACCTACTTGCCTAATATCCATTCATAGACCTATCCTCCAAGAACATATCTAATCCCTTTGTAAAACTAGCTACACTACCAGCCTTGGCCACTTCCTCTGGAAGAAAATTCTACAAGCTAACTGTGCATCAAGTGAAAAAATACTCTCTCTTATTTTAAATCTGCTGCCAGTTAATTTCATGGCGTTTCCCCTTGTTCTAGTACCATTAGAGAGGGTAAATAACCACTCTCTATTTACGTGTTCCACACCACTCATGATTTTATGAACTTCTATCAAATCCCTTCTCAGTTGTCTGTTCTCCAAGCTGAAGAGCCCCAACCTATCAAGCCTCTCTTTATACGGGAGCCTTTCCATACCCTTGATCATTCTTATTGTCGTTCTCTGTACCCTTTTCCAGTGGTGTAGTGGTAAATTTAGAAGTGCAGGAGTTCTTCATGAGAGCCCCAACACAGCCTCCAAGGATGCTGAGGGAGGCTGCAGGAAAAGTGCCAGAGCTCCATTCCACCATGTTGCTGCTCCGCTCCACCACTGCCCTTTTCTAGTTCTACTATGTCTTTTTTGAGATGGGGCAACCAGAACTGCACACAGTACTTCAGGTGCAGTTGTACCATAGATCTACACAGAGGCATTACAATATTTTCAGTTTTATTCTATATCCCATTCCTAATTATTCCTAACCCTCTGTTTGCTTTTTTAACCGCCGCTGTGCACTGAACTGATTTCAATGTATTGTCCACAATGATTCCAAGGTTCTTTTCCTGAGTGGTAGCTCCTAATTTAGAACCCAGCATGTATACGTATAGTTTGGGTTATTTTTCCCTATATGCATCACTTTGCACTTGTCCACATTAAATTTCATCTGCTATTTGGATGCCCAGTCTCCCAAGATCCTCCTGCAATTCTTCACAGTCTGCTCAGGTTTTAACTAGCTTGAATAAATTTGCAGATGACACTGTATTAATCTGCATGTCACTTTGAATAGACACTTCCAATTCAAATGTGTTTAGACCACATGACTCAAATTCTGCTCAGTTAATCAACCTTCACCACCAAGACCCTTCACTTTCTTAGGTCTGAAGCAACACAAGAAAAGTCTCATTAAAAACTAGTCACTCTGTTTTTAAATTCCTGAGTAAGTTCTACAGTGAGTGATCCAAAAAGGGCATGTTAAACTACATTTTTCTTCTCCCTTGTCCTTTTAAGTGTTCTAGTGCAACTCAACCAAGATCAATATCTAGTGTCAGGAATAAGTAATTCCAAGGAACAAAGTGGGCCAACGTAGGAACTAAGAAAGTAAGCTCTGTTTTGGAGATGAAATTTGCCAGAAAATTCATGACTGTCACCTCAGAAGCGAGTTACTACAACATGTTCAAGATGGGCTGCATGTCATTGTAACGTACTAATGAGGTGATTTATTCAGCAAACTTACAGTCTTTCAGTTCACTTCTTGGTGCCATTCAAGACCTCAAATATTTACCATCAAACTAAACTCAGGGTCTAGTTGTCTGTAGAACTGTTCTTACATTTCAGTCAGCTGACGTGTGTAACTAACAGTTCTTAAATGTAAGAAGGAGATGGGGGTATAGGGTATTTGCAGTGAAGGATTCCTCAGCTTTGGAACTTGGGTTGATTTCACATGAGACGTTAATTGTGGGATTGTAATTTCTACCCGCAAGTTAATTCCACGTGTGAATGCACTATTTTGTGTTTGTCCTGTGAGTTATGCCTTGAGTGCTTGTGCATTAACGGGCTCCAAAATCCTACTTTTACAGTGACGGATGTTATGGCTGTGCAAAACTGGGATTGTGGGAATACCTGTCGGTATTACAATCACAGGATAGCAGGTGTGGAATCCAGCAAACTTGCACCCATCTAGTTAATTTCACCCAGCTCTGATACCAGTTTGTTAAGTGTAACTTCAATCCCCTACCGGCTTATGGATTTCAACCCCGCTCTGAGGCTAGTCAGGCAGCAGGCACAGAACAGAAAAGGGAGGAAAAAAATTGTGCGAAATCTGCACTCTGAGAATGATAGATCCCACTATTAGTGAAAACATGCAAAGAACAAAATAGTGGGAGACATGCCTTGGGAGAAGAATGCCCAGAAAATAAATTGTGTGATTTTAAGATTGTGGGAACAAGAAAATTGCAGGAGACTTTGTCTTGTGTGATAGCAGCCTGGCTCTGCCACTGATCCAGCAGTATCTGGATTTCATTGGTGTTGTTCAGTACTCAGTACAAGGTCTGCCTTCCCCCAGTCCCCTCAGACATTGGCATTAGAGGGCAAGGGAAGGAATGTACTGGAATCAGATGTTAGAAAACCTTGCTTTAGCCAGCCTCTACAAGGTATTTTTACAGAGCCATATCTGTGTTCCTATACTCAAACCTCCATGGAAGGATTCATTTCATAAGCAATATCAGTCCTTGTGTAGCACACTGCTAATGCTTGCAGTATCAAGCACATGTTCTTCAGTGGCAGCTAAACAAATAGTACTGTGTGAGCGATCAAATACCTTTGACAATATAATGCAAGATGTGGTTTTGTGAAGCAGTTAATTATGCAATTAAATAAAGCAACTTACCATCATAAATGTAGTTGGGGTTAAGAAGCTGAAAAGAGAAGTTGAAAGATAAATGTGAGAAACTTTAAAGACTCTCCAGGAATCTAAAAACAAATATTTCAGCATGGCTACGCAAACTCACTTCCTGAGAATAATTTTCAAAGAAAGCTTTTGGTAGGCAGCAGGTTGTTATCATAAAAGGGGCAAGAATTAAAATAAATTTGTGTAAGCTGGAGTAGTTGAAACTCTGTGCACAAAAGGGTAATATCACACACAATTAAAAGTATAAAAAGCATCGTGCCATCAACTGAAGCAAGCTGGACACCTGAGGTAAAACAACTTTCCCACAAAATATCCCGTTAACTCCTCACTTTTTAAACTGAATATCAAAATGAATTGTAAAACACAGACAGTAGCTAGATTTTTCATACAGAACCCCTCTACAAATCTCTGGTGAAGGCAAGCCTCCTCACCTCTTACAAGAAACACTTCTAGTACTAGCCTCTGAAACATTCTCTCAGAAAGATTGGAATTATGTATATATCTTCTCAAAACAGAGGAACCATCTAGTAGGAATGCTAATTGCAGGAAAGGGTGCGATATTAGCCCAAATAAATAAAATAAATGGATGGACTAAGCATGCCCACAAAAGCAGATGAAAATGAAGGTAACTTATCATAAATTAGTTCTTTGAGATGGCTCCATGTATTCTCACTAATGGGATCAAGTGATGCCCTGAGTAGATCCGGAGAGCTTGTACATTTAATAGCAGTCTTAGGATAAGCTTCCTGCTAGAAGGTTCTGGAAGCTTCAGTGCTCCTATCCCTCCCTCTCCCCTCTCCTGTGAGGTTAGGGGCATAAGAGGAGGGGGAGGAGGAGCACGGACCATCAATTCCTCCCCCCTCCCCCAGCTGAATGAGTCTGCATAAATATAGCAGCTAAGGGGAATGCGGGTGGGTTGTGATAATACATGGAGCCATCTTGAAGAACTAAGTTACGGTAAGTAACCATTATTTCTTCTTTGAGTGGCTGCGTGATTCTCACTAATGGGAGAATATGAGCAGTTTACCTGTATATTGGGTGGGGGATGCAGATTCAAGACAGGATTGGCGACAGCATTGCTTTTCTGAAGGAAGCATCATTATAAGCTATGAGGTCAAGAACGTAGTGTCTCACAAAGGTGTCAGTGGATGCCCAGGTTGCCGGTCTGCAAATATCCTGAATGGGAATGCATTAGAACGCTGCCATGGTGGAAGCTACTGCCCTTGTGGAGCGTGCCTGGAGGCCATATGGTATTTCTTTCCCTGTGAGCTGGTAGCACAATGTAATGTTCAGTGATTTTTGAGATACGCTACGAGGATAGTTTACTGCCAACAACCTTTCTTCCAAGCAAGATGAAGAGTGAGCCAGCCTTTTGAAACAGTCTGGTGCGGTAAGTGTAGAATGTCAGGGCCTGTTTAACATCCCGAGTATGCAATGGTTTGGTTAATATGAACAGCAGAAGTTACCTTTGGGCAGAAGGCTGGATCTGTCCGGAGCTGTACTTTATTTGTGAAGAGCCGGTATGACGGAGACGCCCTTAGGGCAGCGAGTTTCCTTACCCTGCGGGCAGACGTAATAGCTACAAGAAAAATGACCTTCTGTGTTATGTGAATCAAGGACGTCATTGCTAAAGGCTCAAATGGAGGTCTTGTAAGCCATGAGAGCACCAGGGTAAGGTCCCATTGCAGGACTGGTGTTGAGGTTGGAGGATAGAGGTTCGGAAATCCTTTCAGGAAGGCTCTGGTCATTTAATCTGAGAATAGTGTCTTCCCATGAGGGTGGACAGGGTGTGCAGAGAAGGCCGCTAAGTGAACTCTAACTGTTGATATAGAGAGGCCCAATGTCCGGAGGTGAAAAAGGTAGGTTAAATTTAAGTGTAGTGGTAAGTGATGTACATCCAGGTCATTCTCCTTACGCCAGAGTGTGAATCTTCTCCACTTCTGCTGTATATGCAGATCTTGTAGAGGACTTTCTGGAGTTAAGGAGGACTTGGGCTATAACGGCAGGGATAGTTGCATCTGGTCTTGCGAAGGTAAAAACCATGCTGTTAGGTGGAGGGATATCTGGGTGGAGTATGCGGCCCTGTGACTATGATATGAGGTCCAACTGAAGCAGGAGGGTCCACCTGTCTTGCACCAGAGCTGTGAGGCGAGTATACCATGATTGTTGTGGCCAATCCTGTGCAATGAGGATTAGTCTGGCACACTCCCTGAGAACTTTGTACACGGTCCTGGTTTCTTGGCCTGTTTAACTACCCCTTATGCTTTTGACATCTGGCAAGTCTCTTTTATCTTTCGAAGGGTGTCTTTGGTGGCTTTGGAGACTTCCCTATTGAAGGGGAATCCTCCAGCTTCGCTTTGTTGTCCGGTGTTAGCACAGTAGAGCAAAGCCAGATGTGGCTGCGGATGGTAACAGATGCTGCTACTGACATTGCGCAGTCAGTAGAGTGCATTGCAGAGATGAGCAGGAACTGCGCCAGCTGTGAGCTCTCTCATTGTATCGCCTGTCTTTCCACAGGGTCACAAACTGCCAGTGATTTCACCCATAAGGCATATTGGTATGCAGCTGTTAGGTTAAACAAGTATGTCAAGTTGTCGACCCTCCTTGTCCTCAGGGGTTGCTTCCGCCTCTGGATGATCGGGTCCTCACAGGTTGTCCTAGCTGTTCCCAATGCAAGTCTGGAAATGGCTGCCACTACCACCATGGAGTTAGGGGCTGGGAGGTGCAAAACCACTGTGGTGTTGTGGGCCACAGGAAAGAGGGCATCAGCCAGCTTGCTAATGGGGTTTGTGGAAGCGGGTGCAGCCCACGTCATTTCGAAGGCGCCATCAACTCCTTAAACAGTGGGTGCATTATATGTTCTCTCTCACTTCCCGCAAGAACTCCAAACACTGGACTGGAGGGGGTCTTTCGTGTTATCCTTGTAGGGATTTGTGGAAGGGCCAAGGATAGTTGGTGGAGCATGGCTTGAAAGCTTCTAACATCCTCCGTAGAGAGCACTAGCACAGGATTGGAGATAGTGTCACTTGGTGGGAGGTGTAGCTATGTCCTCCAGTGGTGTTTTAGAAGGTAGGCTGTCGGCTGGTGGGAGCTGAGTCTAATGTGAGAGCTGTCCTAGGTTCTGATCAGTGAGTGAAGAGTGACATTAAAAGCGCCTGGTCTGATTGTCTCTCTTCTGGCTGTCGCAGTGGTACACCATTGGTGCTGTGACAGTGGGACTGGTACTGTTGAGTGGAGAAGTGAGGCAGACTGTGGTCCTTATTGTCCCACTAGTTGATGTGTTCGCTCCCTTCTGCTATGTTGGGTGGCATGGGAAGCAGTTATCTGACATTTACTGGAGATAGTAGCTCTGTCTGTGGAAGAGGTGGAGCTTTGCTGTGATGGGCTGCAGCTCCTGGCAATCTGGTCCAGCAAGGGTGCGTGTATGGAATCTCTAGTCCGCCATCCCCTTTTAATGGTGCATGGGGTCAGTATAGAGATAGGGCACATCCTAGGTCTTGATTGTAAAAGGGGGCAATACCTGATGAATAAGGATAAGGGTGCCCATAAGGATTTCTCCAGTCTTGATGTGGAGATCTATGCCTGCCTAGACAGGGCTCAGGATAGGGGATTTCTCCCATTAGAGGGTTCCATGGATGAGTGGGACATCTGTGCTGTTTGGGAGGAGGAACTTTGTGATCAGATTCCTCCCATTCAGACTCCAGGCATCTGTGGTGGTGCCACTTAGGACGGGGAGCCTCCTCCTCTGACAGTTCTGAGTCTGTGACTCAGTGTCGGTAAAGGGGCGCTTGTCCTGGAGCTGGGGAACCATGGTGGTGCAGGGCAATTGGTTGCGTTGGCGTCTGAGGTCTCCTTGGACCTAGGGATTGAAGAGCCTCCATCAGCGAAGGCTCTGGGGAAGGAGATCGGTGTTTCCTTTTATGGGTGTGCTTCCAAGGTCAGTGTGGGCTGGGATCTCTCCAGGACTGTTCAGAGTCAGATCCAGACAAACATATTGGCACTTCCCCATGGAATTCTGTCACTGTTTCAACTCCTAGAATGGGGTCAATCAGTGGCTCCTGGGCTGGATATGGTGGGCGCTTTACAGTCCTGGAAATAGTTAGATCACCCTGAGTGGGCTGAGCCATCACAGAGATATCACCCTGGGTGAGCTGAGGCTCATCGCACGGGGGCTCTTGCTGCTTCTGTTTAGAAGCTGAAGTTTTCGGAGCCTTGCTTTTGAATGGGCAGGAGGGACGGATCCTCTACAGGTTCGAGAACTTTGCAGGTCAAGAGCTTTTGAGGGCGCCTCTTTCATTCTTTAACTGCTCAGGAGGAGCGTGCTCGGCAAGCAGCGCAGCCCCGCTTCACATGTCCCGCTCTGAGGCACAAGAGATAGCAATCATGCTGATCGGAGAGTGGTACAACCATACAGCAAGCGGTGCAACACTTGAACTCTTGTGGTTTGTCAGTGAGTGTCACCATAATGGCGAGAAAAGCAAGCGAATGAACTATCTAATATATCCTATAATACAACTATGAACTGTAACCTAACTATGAATTATAATTAACTATAAAACTAAATTATGAACTGTACGCTAAGCTAACTATAAACTGTAAACTCTAAGAGAATTGCTAGTCAACAAGACTCTCTCTAAGCACAAGATGTTCCAGAATCACCAGCAGCAAAAAAGGAACGGAAGGTCTAGGCTGCTCCCCCTCCTCTTATACCCCATACCTCTTGCGAGACTACAGGGGAGGAGGAGTGAAGCTTCCAGAACCTAGCTTATCAGAGGACTGCTATATGTAAATAAATTTATTGTTAGCCAAGGCTATTACAATATAAACCAGAACAAAGACAGAAACAAGAACAAAAATAAAAGCATAAAACAAAAACCAAAAAGAGGAATACTATTTACATTCCAAACTACCAAGAATTAAACATCAATTTTCCAAAATGAAAAAACATAAAATTGATAAAAGGGGGAAAAAAACAGAATCCCCAAAATATTCAAAGAAGAGTCAATTCTATACTACAGACATATCCTGCCTTAAGTACATAGCAGCATTAAAAGCTGCCACAGCCCTAGTCAGCTCGGAGTTAAATGGACTCAGAGATCTCCGGAGTACATAATCATAACCTCCATCATCCAGAAGCTCTTTGACTTTACCCAGATATTTTTGCCTCAGACCAGAAAGGAATGGACAGTGGAACAAAATGTGGCCAACGGAATCTATTTCTTGTAAGTCACAAAAGGCGCACAATCTCACCTCCCTAGGATCCCTTGTAAAGTGACTCTCCACTAAAGCAGAGGGAAAAACATTGCAACGAAGCCTTGTGAAGGCTTGTCTACTCCTGGAATCAGTCCAAACAAATAAATAGCATGACCCTGTACTGAGAGAATTAGGTGGTACATATTCGGGGGCTACCCTCTGGGCTGCCAGAGAGGCGTTCTCAACTTGTAATTGTTGGTCTACAATCCTCCTTTTCAGGAGAAGGATAGCACTCTTCAGCCCCAGATGCTTGATCGAGTCGACTGAAAATCCAAGTTTATTAATTTCTAATTCCACCATTAAGGACCATGGGGTGAGTAAGTTGATAGTTATCGCAAGGCTCAAGAGTGATCTATCTTGAGAGGGAAAAACCACAGTCTTCAGCCAGTATGTTAACAAAAGCTGGAGAGCAAAAGATTTTAGAGGGGAACGCGAGGTTTCCAGGCGCAACAGCACCTGGGGGGTTCTCTTTGGGACTCCCAAAATTTTACACAGAAAATCATTCTGAAGAGGACTGCTATTAAAAGGTACAAGCTCTCTGGATCTCCTCAGGGCATCACGTGAGCCCATTACTGAGAATAACAGAGCCACTTAAAGAATTCAGTACTCTGGTGCCATTTCCAGCTCCTCTATTTCCACCAGGGGTGGGGAACCTTTTCCTTCTTAGGGTCCATTTTGGAAATTAGAACAAGCTCTGAGGGTTGCATAGGAGCTGGGGGCGTGTGTGCTTAAGGGGTCCACTCAGGAGAGGAGGGTCCATATCATGGATCTATGCTGTGGAACTGTCTTGTCTTTGTGTGCATGCTCTCAACCCTGCCCCCTTAAACTGTGCTCAAGTCTTTCAGTGCTTGGGGGTAGGGACTGGATCCTGGGGCCAGATCCAGGAGCTAGCTGAGAACTGCATTTGGCCCCCGGGCCTCAGGCTCCTGACCACTAATATATTTATTTTAGGTTTCTTCTATCCTGCTCCCTCCTGCTCACAGAGCAGCTTGGGGCGGCTTACACAAAAGTAATCTCCATAAAAATCACAATTAAAATATACAATTTACAACTTTAAATTCATTTAAAATATGCCGAAAGGGCAGAACCAAAATCCCTCCCCTAACCCACCCCACCCGTCTTCCTCTCCAAAGGCCTGGCGGAATAGCTAGGATTTGCACTCTCTTCGGAACGAGGGGAGGTCTGGGGTCAGGCGGGCCTCCATCGGGAGGGAATTCCACAGTCTAGGAGCGGCCACCAAGAACGCCCTCCCCATCGTCACCACCTGGGAAACCCGGAGGACTTTCAGTCGGGTGTCCCCGGCCGACTGCAGGAGCTGCAATACGACCCCGGGGTCTGAGGCGGTCCCGCACCTCGGAACTGCATGAAAGCCCCGGACCTACCTACAAGATTGCTTTTAAGAAAGAGATTATTAATTTTCAGTGCAGTGTGTTCAGAAGAATATCATCCAGAGTGTTATCTCTGGGCCAAATTCCTCCTAGGGTTAACTCTACTCAAGTCAATGAAAAGTTTATTTTATTTATTTAAATTAACAACCCGCCCTTCCCCTAAGGTACAGGGCAACAGGGAGATTTAGTCCATTATTTCAACTTATCCCAGACAGGTCCATTTTTGGAAGGCAGCATTTCTGTGCCATTTACCTTAACGGAAACCTTGTTCGCCAGTCCTTCTCGGGATTTTCGATAACCATTTTCTAGCTTGCCTTCCTTTTTGCCGTCTTTATCTTTTTTCTCAGATTTCTTCCTTAAACGGAGTGCTGTGTGCCAAGATGTTGACTTTCTGAGAGCAAAACATAAAGTTTTATTTATCTAACCCTCTGTAAGATGGGTTAATTCTTTTTAATTTCAGACTGAACATACCAGTGTGTAAACATCTGCAAGAAACAATTCCAGGATTTAAGATGTATACTTTAAAAAACCACCACCGCCTTATGCAAATTCTCAGATCTTACCATTACTCTAAAAAAAAATCTGTATTTCTACTTGTTATTCTCCCTTTCATCGAGATTTTATCTGGGGTGAACTGGATTCTGCTTTAAAGTTAATTCATTAACTTTAAAATATCATTCTTTTCATCTGGTGATTTAAATGCCAGATTTGGCCATTAATAGTTCAGCATTTAACTCTTACAGAAATCAGGAAAGCTTTTTTAAAAGAAATGTAGTCAGGAAAATTGAAGGTGGAGTTTTAGGGGCAATAGCTGGGAAGGGGAGAAAAGGGGTAAATTCAGGAGCAAGGGAAGGGACCCCCCCAGTTGTGAGGAGGAATGTGGACCTTTTTGTGTGTGTGTGCTTTAGATGCGACATGTTTATATTTTTTATACTTCTATTTGTTATATTTGTCATGTTATAAGAACATAAGAAGTGCCATACAGGGTCAGACCAATGGTCCATCTAGCCCAGCATCCTGTCTCCGACAGTGACCAATCACAGTGGCTTGGGAGAAGCTGCGTTGTAAGCTGCCCTGGAACTTCTGAGACAGAGTGGAATATAAATATAGTAATAACAACATGAATTTTTTGAGACAGTGTCACACGTTGTTGACTCATGTTTAGTTTATGATCCATCATAACTCCCACATCTTTCTCTGCAGTGCTACCTAGCCTGTTATCCCCTACTTTCCATTTTTGCTTCTATTTTTTCATTCCTATGCATAGTGCTTTGCATTTATCTCTGTTAAATTTCAATTTTTTTCTTCCAGCCTAGGACTTCAGTTTATTACATGCACATCCACATGAAAACTCCCCATGGGCACTCCCCATGTGCCTGTGCGACCCTTGAGATCGTCCGTGGGAGCCTTTTTGGAGGTTCCCCGGGTGAGGCAGGTGGCTACCGATGTTAGATCTTTTTTGGTGGCCGCCCCTGTGCTGTGGAATTCGCTCCCGGAGGAGGCTCGGCGTGTATGTAAGACATGGCTGTTCCATCAGGCTTTTGGCGAGGGGTAAGGGGGGGGGGGGGGTTCTTTTCCTTGCATATTGTATTTTAAAATGTTTTAATTTTTTAAAATTGTTTTATTGATTATTATTGTTTGCCGCCTCGGGCTGCCCTGTGGGCAGGAGGGATGGGATATAAATTTTACATAAATAAATAAATAAAATAAAATAAAATAAAAAGAAGTATTCCAATCCTGTCCTTCAAAATGTTTGCAACTCCTCACAGTTTCGTGTCATCTGCAAAGCTTAGAATACTCTTTACTCCTTCCTCTAAATCATTAATGAAAATGTTGGAGAGGATTGAACCCAGGAGAGACCCCTATCAGACTAATCCAGCTGCATACCCCACAGATCCTACCACAAGGACCTGCAAGACACTGGTGGTCAGTCATATGGCTGCTGAGAGCTTCCTGGAGAATCTTCAGTCCTAGGCATCCTCATTAGTCAGGGGGAAACTGCATTGCAAAACTCCTACTGGGTGGGATATTTTATTTAAACACTTTTATACCCCGCCCTATCCTGACCAAACAGCTCAGGGCGGCTCACAATTTAATAAAACATCATTATAACAATAAAATACTAAAACACATTAATAAAATACAATTTGGACATCCACTGGAGCCAAAAAACACAACCCCAACCCCCCCCTTAACCCTCCCATAGGGAGGCTTTGATCACCCCAGCCAGCAATGGTCCATATGGCTTTGTTTAGGTGAATGGTAAACAAACAGCAGCACCTCTGCAAGCCTGATAAGCAGGGAGGATAAGAAAGGAACAAAGGATGAAAGGAGGGAGGAGAAAAAGCCACTTTCCACAGAACCATAGAGTGGTGTAAACTGTGCTACAAAAGGAGCAGGCCAGTCCTGAGCTTGAGCTATTATTCATATATAGCAGGGATGGTAAACCTTCACTTTCTACCTCCAACCACTGCAAAACTGAGCTCAGGATAAGTGAGCAGAGATGAGGGCATGCACCCAATGATAGGTTCCCCATCCCAACCCTGATGGAGGGACAGGTGCAACCGTGTGCTTTGCTGGCTTTGGTGGGAGGCCTGCTTAATTCAAGATACAGCTCTCCAAACTAGCAGCTATCCTGATGCACATCTATATGAGGAGATAAAACTAAAGTATGCACAGCAGCAAATTTAAAGGTTATTTCTCATTGATTAAAATGCTCATGGTGAGGAAAAAGTGCCAAAGCCAGTTTAAGTTTATGCTTAGTTGAATGGCAGTGAGGACATAGGCTCTGAAGTCCAGGTCACTTATATCCTTTATAAAAATATATATGGAAAAATGTCATATATGGGGGAACCGTCTTGATCACCAGCAGTGATCATTGACCACTCTGTATTTTTCAACATTAGAAATGATAGCTCTTGTAAATTTATCCTATAGAGTTGCTGATTTCTATTAGAGACACAAAAACTGATTTATGCACACAAGATTTGTAATATAAGAGTTAGGGCAATTCCCCAGTCTCTCACTTACCCTACAAGTCCCTTTTCTATTTGCAGAAAAAAAAAGAGAACAATTTGGGCCACTTACCTTTGTGAATTGCTTTTCTATTGTTACTGTCCTGGCCAGGCATTCTCAACACTAGGGAGCTATCTCCAGAATGACCACTACAGGGAGCATCTTACAAAATTTTGCTAGCGTGCATGCTCCAGGGCCTTGCGACCCCCAGAACTTCAGTTGATATCTAAACTATGTAACCTACCTAAAAAACCTAAGACCTCTAAAAAGAAAACTAAAAATATATCTCCTCAAAATAAAAATGAGGTAGGCACACCATCTATAATCTTGAAATCATCATAAAAGCCTTTCTTCTCTCTGTAGCAGCTAGCTATATGTGACTTCTGTTTTAGTCTTTAACTTGTTTTCTCAAAAAACAAATGAGGGGCAGGTCGAATGCCTGGCCACGACAGCAACAATACAAAAGCAATTCACGAAGGTAAGTGGCCCAAATTGCTCTTTCTATTGTAGTGTCCTGGCCAAACATTCTGGACACTGGAGATCACCAAAGCAGTGTGTCCATTAATCCTGGGCGGGTACTGTATCTAGCAACCCCTGCAGTACTCTTCTTCCGAATGCTGCATCTGCTGAATCCCAAACATTAATTTTATAATGCTTCGTAAATGAATGCACTGAGGATAATCCATTTGGTAATCAATGTCTTTGAAGCCTTCTGACCTCTGCCTGTCTTGCCAGAGTGCTGAGTTAGAGGCCCTTCTCTAAGCCCTCCTGTAGAAATTGCAAAACGTCCTTTACTTTTGATTTTAAGATTGATATTCTGTGCCTAGGAACACCATTGATGGAATAGCCTCCATGTACTCTGATAAATTTTATTTGTTGAAGGCTTTTTAGCAGACATCAGAGTATCCAATACTACAGTCGAATATCCCAATTTTCCTATTCCAGATTTGGATACACTATGGGACCTTGTTGTAACAGGTCCCTCCTTGGGTCCAGAAAAAGTGGAGGTTTGCCCGGCCAAGCTATCAGATCTGGAAACGAATGCCTGTGTAGCGGCCTGTTTCTTCCTGCATTTGTTTATCACTCTTCCTATTAATGGGAATGGTGGAAACACGTAAAGTATTCCCTCTGGCAATGGTTGGTAAAAAGCATTGCAGGCCTGTGCCTTTGGGTGATAAGTCCTGCTCATGAATCTGAATGCCTTTGCATTGAGGAGATGCAAACATATCCATTACTGGCTGTCTGAAGGTGGCAACTATCTGCGCAAGAGACTTGATGAAGAGACCGCTCCCTTAGGTCCAACCATTTGTGACGTAGAAAATCCACAATCTGATTTTCTTGGCCCTTGATATGATGGGCTGTGAGAGACTGAAGATTCATTTCGGTCCAATTCATGATCTGCACAGCCTCGAAATGAAGAATCGATGGAACCTCCCTGATTTTTTATGTAGGCTAATGCTGTCATATTGTCTGTCAGAATCCTGACATGTTTTCCCCTGAGAGCATTTGTGAAGCCCTTCAATGCCTGATGAATTGCCCTGAGCTCCATCCAATTCATTGATTGGCGTAAGTTCGTCTTCTTCCAAACTCCTTGGATGCAACTGTCCCCCTAGATGCGCACCCCATCCTTGCAAACTGGCATCTGTTGTCAGAGTTATCCTCTGTGGATCCAGAAGAGGCCAACCCTAAGTGAATAGTTCTGGACTCATCCACCACATGAAGGAATCTGCTATCTCCTTGGATAGTTTCAGGGAAATCGACTGATTGTTCATTATGTGCTGTTGCCAGCTCTCAAGAACCTTTGGAGAGGGTGCAGGTGTAAACGAGCCTAATGCAGGTGCTGAATGCATGGAACAAAGAGACCCTGGAGGGAAGCAAGGAGTAGGGGTACTTTTCTCATGCCTAATATTTGAACTATTTGAGACCTGATCTTCACCTGTCTGTTGGGAAATAAAAAAACGACCCTTTTTGGTATTGATTAACATGTCGAGATGTTCTAGCTTGTGTGTTGGTCGCAAGTAACTCTTTTCCATATTTAACAGGAACCAGTGTGTTTGTAAATATTGTATGGACATTGATAGATCCTGAGTTAGCTGCTCGCTGGTTGGGGCTCTTATCAGAATATTGTCTAGATTAGGGTGGACTCTTAATTCCCTGCAAGCGAAGGTTCACTATCAGAGGAACCAACACCTTTGTGAAAGTCCATGGAGAGGATTTCAGACCAAATGGGAGAGTGGTGTACTGCCAATGAGTGTTCTGGTATGAGAACCTCAGCTATTTTCTTTGCATTGGTCTGACTGCAACGTGGAGGTATGTATCCCTCAAATCGAGAGAGGATAACCAATCTCCTGGCGAGATCACTGCACACATTGTCCTTAATGTCTCCATTTTGAATATGCGCAGGTGAAGATAGTGATTGACACTTTTTAGATCTAGCACTGCACACCAGGAGACAGTTGTCTTCTTGACTACCCCCTCCCCCCCCCCCCCCGAATAATGACCTAGACCTCTTTGAACCTCTGGTACCTCCTGAATTGCTGCTACTGAGGATAATCTCAGAATCGCCTGTACCCTAGCCTGTTGCTTTTCTTTCCTTGATGAGACCGACTCTCAAAAGGAATCTAGTGGGTTCCTCCAAAATTCTATGGCGTAACCCTCTCGAATTGTCTCAAGGACGCACCTGTCAGTGGTAGACTCCTCCCAAACCTGGGCAAAGTCTTCCCCCAAATGGAAGACCCGGACTGAAAATTTCCATACCTGGGAGTAAAGAGTCATGCCTCCTGTTTTCCTGAGTCAGATCTGTGAGAGTGCCTTCCTCCTACTACACTTGAAGCCATTCCCCTAGCAGACCATAGAAAAAAAATTCATGGCAGGATCAGTTAGAAAGGCTACAGCCAATTGGATATTATTCCTTGACTTTATGGCTGCTCTATCTGAAAAATTTGGATCTTTGTCTATACTATACCCCATTTCAGTATTGACCTAGCAAAATAAGATGAAGCAATGGAAATTCTTAAGATATTGGAAAATGCTTCATATACTCTGTGCAATCCAGCGTCTACCCCTCTATCAGTTGTATCTTTATGGTAAACATCCCCTTCAATAGGAACCACAGAATGTCTAGCAAGAGAGGCAGCAGCAGGATCTACCCTTGGTGTGTGAGAGAAATACTGTTTTTTGTCTGAAAAATGATAAAGAATATCCTGTTCCTTAGTTAGCTTATGAACCTTTCCAGGTTGTTTCCATTTCTTCTTGATTATCCTTTCAAAAGCAGTATCCAGTATCAAACACCTGCCACTGGAATGAGCTTTGGACATACACTCGCAGTCTGATTCTTCAGAAGAGTCATTCTGCTCCTCTTTATTTAACTTGTCTCAAATCTAGTGTTTTAATTGCCTTTACTAGAAGCTAATCAGCTAAGCTAGTAGGGAATTGTCTGTCTGGTTCCACAGAGGTATCAACATTAGACCCTGAGGGATTAGGGATGTCTTTGTCTGGTAAAGCACTGTCCTCCTCCACTTTACTTCCCTCTCTGCTACTGTCAAGAGTGAAATGGACCACTGTCTAACACTGGACCTGAAGTAGACAGGCCTGAGTGGATTAAGCCACATTCAAGCTCCAGATCTGAAAAATTATCCTCCACAGGAGGGGAATTCTACAACCTAAAGGATACCATCCTCATCCTCAGATGATGTTCCAAACAAGTTCCGTAACGAAACAGGGGGCTTTTTGTTCTGCCTTTGAACCATTTTTCGTCCCTGAAGAGCACCTGCTTTGCCCTTACCAGTCAGCCTTGACATCCCCTTTACCTGAGGGTGCTGCTTGATCACCTGTGCTCTACCTGCCTGCTCTCTATTCCATCCAAGGAAGCAATAATTTTACCAAAAGCTTCCATTTGCAGCTTCTCTAGAGGAGACAAGCCTGCTGAAGCCTCCTCCTGAACCATATCTTGGCTAGGAACTGCTGCTTGATCTGGGCCTTCACCCTGCACCTCAATTCTAGGCCTCTTTGGTGGCATTCCCCCCCCCCCCCCCAAAGTCCAAAGGAACAGTTGGGATAGACAATAAACTATCTTTACCACCAGAGTCTGAGCCTCAAACCGCCCTGAACAGGGAATGGTTGGTAGGCACTAGTGAGTCAAATACTTTAATGTCACCAAACCATGATTTGGGAAGTGGCTGGGCTGGGCGCCTCAGGCCATGTCTTTGCAAAGTGGGCCGGAGTCTAGAGTGGGAAGAGAAAAGGTTGTTGGGCTGAACTGAGGCCTCGCACCCTCAGGTGGGGGAACCTGTCAGGTGGGGGAACCTGCCGGTGGTGTAAGCAAGACCCTAGTCTTAGGGCTGTACAACATATAAGCAATCTTACTAGGGCTAGTATCCTGAAATAAAATTATAAACCTGAACCCAGATCTGGGAGACCCCGAACCAAGACTGAAAAAACTACCGGGTCAAAAGAAAATATATGAAGTAAAAGAACCTAAGCTATACTAAGTAAACTTTTATATAAAAAATTCTTAGCTGATGTGCCCTGCGCACTCGATGCTCCTCCTATGTTCGAGGCAGAGATCAAACTGGAGTTCTGGGGTCGTGAGGCCCTGGAGCATCTGCACTAGCAAAATTTTATAAGATGCTGTCTCCTGGTGGTCACGCTGAAGATTGCTCCTCAGTGTCCAGAATGTCTGGCAAGGACACCACAATAGAACGAAGCCAATCTTCAACTCTGACTACAGGATTCTGGCAGAACAAATAAATGCATACAAGGTAAGGAGCAGTCCATGAAAGAGAACGTAAGGGAGTGCAGTGGATAAAGGGGCTAGCAGTGGGGAGTAGGAGTCTACTTTCTACTTTAATACATTCCAGCTGCAAATTCAGGGTGGACAAGCAACATGAACTTTTTTGCGGGGGTTGAGGGGGAAGAAGGAATGGGATTTCCCTTTTCTCTTTGGTGCCAATGTAGTTTCAGAGCCTCACAGCCCTTCATTAAATAATCAAGTTGTTTTTTAATCCAATTAGCAAACCAGTCATTATGGGACACCAAAAGACAATTAAACATTTAAAACAAGTACATAAAACAATAATAAAACAGTTGCATGATTAAAAACATGGTAAAGACAAGACAAGCATAAAGACTTTTATACAGACATTCATATTTTCCCCCCTAATTTTGGCCACGAACCTAGCAAAAATAGCTACCCTTCATATACATTCTGGGTTTCCATTATTCAATAGCAACTCCAGGTTTTGTGCTGTAGTACAAGAAATATTTTGGGGCAATAGGGGCATAAATCCATGTGTTCCGCAAATTCTCAGATAATAAACATTCTAACAGGTAATGTGGCAGATCCTCCACAAACCCAACTCCAAAGGGGCACTTCCGGTGGTCCCTCTCTATTCCTTTATAATGCCTAGGGATGGGACTTTTGGTTTTAACCAAAGGAGGCCGAAAGTGTTTCTTTCAGTTAAAACTGAGAGATCCAAGAATTGGGTCTGTCTTGGTTTCCAATTCTTGGATCTTCTGTTCCCACTGACGTCAATGGGAACTTCTCCCATTGACGTCAATGGGAACAGAGGGAAACCTCCTCCACACCCCACTCCTGGCCTTGGAGGGTTGGGGTGGGGATCCATTACCCCTAACACCCCCACCTGCCAGGGCCCAGCTTTACCTACCCCCTGAGACCCCTGTACTTTACTTACTGTTGCTGGTCTGGTCCAGAGGGTGGGGGTCACGTCCGCTGGCTGGGCCGCCAGTTGGGCGACTGGGCCTCCTCTGCTGCCAGGCTACAGAGCCAGCTCCTGCCACCAGCCAGCAGCAGAGGAGGCCTGGCCACCGGCACTGGAGCCAGCTCCTCTGCTGGGCAGCCGGCCTTCTCTTTTCTTCTTACAGGTCCGGAGCTTGAAGAAAATGCCGCTGGATTGGCAGCTGCGCACATGCGCAAAATGGCCACTGAGGCCATTCTGCACATGTGCAGCCCTAATCCAAAATGGCTCCTAGACTCACAACTCCGCTTGGATGTCCTGGTGGTGTCCGTGGCGAAGGGGGCATTTTGCCAATTACATCTGGTGCGTCGACCATTCGTCTCAGATGCGGATCTGGCCACCATCATCCATGTTTTCATTACCTCGAGATTAGACTATTGCAATGTGCTCTACGTGGGGCTACCTTTGGTGACGGTCTGCAAACTGCAGCTGGTGCAGAATGTGGCGGTCTGTCTCCTTTTGGGAATGGGTTACTCTTTTTTCTTTGTACTGGCTGCTTATAGTTTTTCGGGCCCAATTTAAGGTATTGCTTTTGACTTATAAAGCTTTAAATGGCCTGGGCCCCACTTATCTACAGGATCGTCTCACCCCCTGGGCTGTGGATTGGCCCCTCCCTCAGAGTCCTCTGGGTATCTTGGGTAGTGACAATGAGGGGGGCGTTCTCAGTGGCTGCACTGCAGTTGGTGAACTCCCTTCCTGATGGAAGTCCATCTGGCCCCAGATCTCTTTCTGAAGGCAGTGTAAGACCTGGCTGTTCTGCCAGGCTTTCGGTGAGGGAGATGGGAGAGGAAGGTGTTGTTTTTTTGCTCCGCTTGGGATTATCTATTAATTTTTAATCATTGAATTTTATAGTGTTTTATTGTTATTATGAATTTGTATTTTTATATTGTTTTAAGCATATTGTGAGCCGCCCTGAGTTGCTGCAGCAGGAGTGAGCAGCCGAGAAATCTAAAGATAAATAAATACAAATAAATAAATAAATCTGGGGCAACTCCCCCAGATTAAAACACCTTCATTCTATTAACCCAAGGGGGGAGTCTGGGTGTGGGATGCTTGATGAGTGTGGGTGGGACGGGGGTTGCTAGTCCCTACCTTGTCCCAAGTCCTGACAACGAGCTTGGAGGCTAAGCCTGGAGCACTGGTCAGTCATGCACCAAGATGAGGAAGGTGGGGAGGAGGTGGGAGGGCTGAGCCAGACAGGAGAAGAGGAGCCAGCTGGGCTGCAGACACTACAGACTCATTTGTGCAACTTTGCAAGCAGAGGTGAAGGAGGCATTCTGGTGCGTTGTCAGTGCCCACAGTCTCGGATCAGACCCCCAACCCGTAACTGTCTTCTGGCCAGATTCCTGGTCCCAGCGGGCCTCAAGCACAATCGCACCCCCCTGCGCGATAGCTACACCACTGGGTAAGCAGGAAGCCAGCAATAAGACTGGAGGGAACTCTAATTCCCCAAAAGGCACAGAAGCATTTCACCTACCTGAAGGTAGGCATTCAGAGATCAGAACAGGGACAGAGCAATGGAACAATCTTACAGTAAGTATCTGATCTTCACCCACATCCCCTGCTCTCACTGAGCCCCATGAAAGAGATCAGGTTAGATGTATGGTGGCAGCAGAAGGTTGGTGGCATGCCCTCAATGAGCCCCATGAAAGGGATCAGGTGGGGTGGGTGGGTTGGTGGCATGTCCTCACTGAGCACACAGCACAGCACCTAAAATCTTTGATGCGGAAACATCATACCTTGTGCTGAGAGACATTTACCTAGGCAAGCAACCTGGAGCACCAGTGTTGTGAAACAATTACTAGAGCCCTGATATAACACCAGGAGTAATGTGGTGGGGGATAACTTCTTCACCAGTTCAGAACTGGTGGCAGCTCTCCTAAGCAAAAAGTTGACCTATGATGGCATAGTTAGATGCAACAAACCAGAGATACAACCCCTTTCATCTATTTTTGTGTGTCAGACATTAGCGTCATACGTCCCCAAGAAAGGCAAAGCTTTGCTGCTGCTATCCTTCCATGCACCATGATATGGTGGTGGAAGGATGGCAGAGGAAGTCCCACACATTATTTCACATTACAACGCGACTAAAAGTGGGGTGGATAACCTTGACCACGTAGCGAGAATGTACAACTGAAAACAGAGAACCAACAGGAGGCCATTGACACTGTTCCACAATATGATAGATGTTGCTGTCATTGCCAGCTTCATTGTCTGGATCGGCCACTATCCAGAGTGGAACCACTATGCTGCAAAGCTGAGAAGGTGTTTGTTCCTGTGTAGTCGGGGCGGGGGGGGGAGGGGGACACAACTCATTGATGCTCACGTAAGACGATAGCTGCTGGATGTCCAGCATCTCACCAAGCCCATAAAGTCAGCTTTGAGTGCCCTGGACTATCACATTCCACGTGTGACAGACCAATGAACAGGGCCAACAACTGGATGTTGTTGCCTTTGCTCAAGGCAAGAGGACAGGAAAACGAACAAGCAATGTGAGGAACGTGGTAGATTTGTTTGCAAGAGGCAATTCACCTCATTACTGAGGTGTGAGGAATAACCCTTACATCAAAAGTGTATATTCCATACAGTTGAAACATTTTGCAGTGTTGAGAAATGTTTTATTTCTTTCAAAGTTAGTGATCTTACTTATTTCTTAGTGTCCTTTATTTAACACTATTCTGCCGTTTCAATAAAATTAGTAGTTTTATAAAGGAACACGGCTTTTGTTGGTTAGTGAATATGCATAATGGGTGTAAACATGCCCTACAAAACAGACTATCTCATTTGTACAAATTCAAGAAGAGTAGCCATGTTAGCCTGTAGCTCTAAAAACAGCAGAGAGGGTCTTGTGGCACCTTAAAGACTAACAAGCAAACTTCTTTATTTTCTTCAGCAAGAACGGACTTCTTCAAATGCAGCTTTGCTGACGATCTTGCTGACAAAAGCTCATTCCAAAATAAACAAATTTTCTTGTTAGTCTGTAAGGTGCCACAAGACTCTTTTTTGCTATCTCATTTGAGTGTATGTGCGTGTATGCGTGCGCACATGCAGGGCATAGGGTATGTGGTACTGTTACACACATAGTTCTTCGAGAGAGCTCCATGTATTCTCACTATTGGGACTCTTCCCTGCTCTGCAGGAGACCGGGACCTTGATTGCGTCAGCAGTTTCCAGGCAGAAAACCTAGAAAAATCCAGAACACTTCAAGGAACTCCTTCCCCCCTCCCTTCCTGTCAATTGCACAGGTTCCTGATCATGTGAGAGCAAAGCTATAGTAAGAGGGGGTAGGAGCCCACCCACCTCAGTTCCTTCCAACCCTCAACACAGAGGAGAAAACTTCTGCACCTCAGAGGGGAAGGATGGGTGGGCCGTGATAATATTTGGAGCTCTCTCAAAGAACTAAGTTACTGGTAAGTAACCCTCATTTCTTGTTCGAGGATTTCCATGATTCTCACTATTGGGAGATTGAGAAGCAGTATAGACACCTACCTGAGAAGGAGGGTGACGGTAGTCAGGAGTACAATGACTGGAGGACTGCTTGTCCCACAGCTGCATCCGATGTGGCTGCCAGGCCCAGGGAATAATGTTTCAAAAACGTGTGGACAAATGACCAGGTAGCAGCTTTACATATATTGATGGAACATTTCTAAAGTTTGCCAAGGAGGTAGCTACAGCCCTAGTGGAGTGGGCACAGAGTCTAACTGGAACGGGGACATTCGCCAACTGATAACATCTGCTTATGCAAAGGAGAATTCACTTCTATATTCTCTGTATTGATACTTTGACACCTGTGTGTTTTCCACCATAGGTGATAAAAAGTGCATCCATGGATCTTATAGATTTGGTACAGTGTAGATAAAAAGAGAGCGCTCTCAACATCTAAACAGTGCATCATTCTGTCCGTTGGTGTGGCATGTGGTTTAGGATGGAAGACTGGAAGGGAGACTGTTTGATTAATATCAAAGTGAGACACCACCTTGGGTATGAATGAGGGATCTGTTCGCAGGTCTACTTTATCCTCATGGAAAGCCACATATGGGGGAGATGCCCCCAATGCACCCAACTCGCTTACTTGACAAGCTGATGTTATGGCCACCAGGAAGGCTGTTTTAATCGTGAGATCTTCTAACGAACAGTTGGCCATAGGCTTGAAAGGTGGTGAAATCTGTCTGGAAAGCACTAGATCAATATCTCATTGAGGAGCAGGTAGAATGAAAGGAGGGAATGTGTTTTTAAGTCCTTTCATGAAAGACTTGACTAGAGGATGCAAGAGGAAAGATTTTCCTTTCTTTAGTTAGAGGAATGCTGAAATTGCAGCCAGATGAACTTTAACAAAGGTTATTTGTAAATGTTGACTCTGTAGGTGAAGTAGGTATTGGAAAACATGGTTCAGGGTAATTTCCTCAAGGGAGAGATACTCCTCACACCATTTATTGAAAAGTGTCCATTTAAGTTTGTAGGTATTTCTGGTGCTGATTTTTCTCGCACTCGGGAATGTGTCAGCCACTGCTGGTGTGAAAGCAGCATTCATGGTGCCAGGAGCCAGGCGGAGAGATGCAGTATGCTCAGGTCGGGATGCAGGATCTGACCTTGGTGGCAGGACAAGAGGTCTGGTCTGGATGGAAGCAGGAGTCTGTCCTTTGCTAGGTCTAACAGCATCTGGAACCATATCTGCCTTGGCCAAAAAAGCGCTATGAGGATCACATGGGCTTTCTCCTGTTTTGCTCTGCGTACCACCTGATGAAGGAGAGGGAATTGGGCGGGGGCGCATATAGGAATTCTTGGTTCCAGGGGATGGCGAACATGTATGA
This sequence comes from Sphenodon punctatus, assembly GCA_003113815.1. NCBI lineage: Eukaryota > Metazoa > Chordata > Lepidosauria > Sphenodontia > Sphenodontidae > Sphenodon > Sphenodon punctatus. The sequence goes on from QEPC01010227.1 coordinate 4,006,170, forward strand.
TATGGATTCATTGTCTTGACCTGCCCTGCAGCAAAAATGAGTTGAGTATGGGCGTGCCCCAAAGTTGAAATATGAGTTTGAGTACATCTGAATGCTACTCCCACTCGTGATGGTCGATAATGGCTTGGCTGAGCCTATCTGCAACAAAATTGTCTTTGCCTGCCAGGTGAATAGCTTGTAGAAATACGCTGTGTTTTATGCACTACATCCACAGCAATTCAGCTTCTGTGGATAGTTGCCTCCATTTGTTTATATATCACATAGTCGTAGTGTTGTCTGTGGCAATGAGGACTACGGTGCCTTGAAGATGTGTAACTAGAGCATGAAGCGCTCATCTTATGGTTCTGAACTCTAAGAGGTTGATATGCAGTTGCATTTCCTCTGGGGTCCGTAGTCTATGAACCTTGAGGTGCGCCATATGAGCTCCCCATCCTGTCAGGAATGCATCTGTAGTTACTGCGTATTCTGGTTGTGGAGGCTCGAAGTCCATTCCGCATAGAACGTGGTCTGGATCCATCCACCAATGAGTTGAGTTTAACACAGCATAAGGTATGGTGATTCTCTTGGTGAGAGAATGTTGCTGAGGGATATAAACTTCCTTGAGCCACTGTTGAAATGGACATATGTGCAACCGGATGTAGGGTGTGACATTTATCGTGGAAGCGAACAGACCTTGTAGTCTGAGGAAGAAGCGGATGGATTGAGTTGGGTGCTTTTGCAAGATGATGATCATGTCGGTGGGAATGTGAAATCTCTCTGCTGGGAGATAGGCCCGGGCCTGATTTGTATTGAGAACAGCACCTATAAATTTTATGTCCTTCGTTGGAGTCAGATGTAATTTCTTGAAGTTTTGTAACAAAACCCAGACATTGTAGGGTTAATATCTTTAGGCACATGTCGCTTAGTAGCTTGTTCTTGGACTGCGCTGCCAGCAGCCAATCGTCGAGGTAAGGGAACAGTCGTACCCCCTTGGCTCCGGAGGTGTGTAGCCACCACTGCTACGCACTTGGTGAAGACCCTGGGGCTTGTTGCCAGACCAAAAGCAAGTGCAGTGTATGGATAGGGGGCGTGACCTACAACAAAGCGCAAATATTGCCTGTGAGAGGGACAGATGGAAACATGAAAGTATGCATCTTTAAGATCAAGAGAGGCCAACCAGTCGCCCTGTTCTAAGGCCGTAAAGATATACTGGTAAAGTGGTCATTCGAAACTTAATGTTTCTGATGAACCTATTTAGGTCTCTAAGGTCTAGTATGGGTCTGCAACTACCATCCCTTTTAGGGACCAAGAAGTACCTTGAGTAAAACTCCTCACCTTTTTCCTCAAGGGGAACATTCTCAATTGCACCTTTCTGCAACAGAGTTTGTATCTCTTGCAGGAGCTCAGTCTTGTGAGGGGTTTCCCTGAGAAGGGATGGGGTAGGGAGTTTTGGGATAGGGATATGTTCAAACTGTATTGTATATTCTACTCTGACAATTTCCTTGACCCATTTATCTGATATTATATGGGTCCATTGATGGTAGAAACAGGACAATCGATTGGAAAAGGAGGGGAAATCCTCTGACCTTCCCTTGATCTCATCTATATTAAAACACAACTTGGGGTTGTGGCCAGATGACGAAGTAGAGAGGTCCCTGCCCTTTTCATGGACCTTTTCCTTGTGTTTTGATAGGTGGGTTGAGGCTGCACTTGCTGGGTCTGATTCCTTCTACTGCCTGTGAAGGGGTAGGAATACAGGTTTCTATTCCTAGAATAGGAAGCTGGAAAGGAGCCATATTTTCTTTTAATTGATCTTATCAGCAGTTTTGTTGGTCTCCTTTATTTTCTTTAATGTTTCGTCTGTCGACACTGCAAAGAGGCCTTTGATATCAAATGGTAGGTCCTCTATTCGCATTTTGTTTTCTGGTGTAAGGGTGGTGGATCTCAACCAGGCATGCCGCCTGCGTGTTATGGCTGATGTGATGGCTCTAATAGAGCAGTCTGCTGAGTGCATTGCAGAGGAAAGCTGGAACTGTGCCAACTGTTGGCCTTCCTTCTGCTTGGAGTTGGAGTTGTGCTGGGTCAGGAGAGCTCGATATTAGGGACCAGAGCCAGTGCTGATACCCTGCGATGGCAGCCATATAATTAGATGCCCTCAATGATAGGGTTTCAAGATGAGAACATCTTTTCCCCCAGGACATCTAATTGTCACCCCTCTCTGTCAGCTGGAGAGGTTTGCAGCCCACCTGTTTTGGTTTTATGAGAGGTAGCAGAAATGACTAGAGAGTTCGGAGCGAGGTAATGATAAACTATCTTCTCTCCATCTTGAGGAACTGCATAAAGTGAGTCTGGAAGCTTATTTACTGGGACCAAGGATGAGTGGGCCCACACTGTAGTTGATGGCTCCATGAGCTGATCAAAAAGAGGGATCATAACCTGGCCTGAGTCTCCACTACTGAAGACTCCAAAGACTGGTCCAGACGGAGTCTTTTTAACAACTTTCTTAGGAATTTGTGGCATTGCAGTAAGCAGTCTCCTCAGCATACTCTGGAAGGCTTTTACATCTTCCATTGACATAGGTGGTGAGGGATTCAAGACCGTGTCAGGTGGAGGGGGTGACACCATTTCCTCCTTGTCTGGTGAAGGGGATGACGATGAAGATATTGGTTGATCCACAGTAAAATCAAATCAAATCAAATTTTATTGTTTAGACAAAGCCCTTAACAAATACAACAATACAAACGACTGTACAGCTGCCCAAACAGGAACACGCCCTGCCTGTTTACCTTGCCAACCGGTAATAAAATCAATCAATACAAACAATCTAAAATACTCCTCATGCGTAAAGTATATAAGAGAGTCTAACGCCCCCCTCGTCCCTTACTTAGAGTGAATTTGAGCCAGCCTGGGAATCTTAAGATAAGAGCTGTGCTCAAAAGCTTAGTACGTCCACTGTTCCTCTCCCTTCTACTTGCCTTATTAGGGGGAGACATGCCCTTGAACTCGGGGTCAGTACCATGGCCGGAGTCAAGCTAGATCAGTACTTAGGTGAACTCCACAGAACTAAGAAAAGGAAGTCGAATACTTTGGGCCGCCAAACCAAATTTGGCAACTAGCCTAGCTTGTTCTGAGTCTACTGGCCTTAGCATGCTCTGCAGCTTTTTGGACGGGGGATGTTGACTCATGCGAATCCTCACAAGATATTTATTCCTAGGACCCACTAAGGCAGGGCAATGAAAAAGGACATGCTCTAAGGTGTCTACCCGCCCCAGATGACATAGGGGACAAAGGCGGAGCGCCCGCGGGATCCTCTTGAGGCGACCTTCCAATTCCAGCGAGGGGAAGGTGTTAGTCCTCATTCTGAGGAAAACCGTGCGCTCGCAGGCATTTTCCCACTCAAATAAATAATGTGAGCCCACCAACTTGGGGTTGGGAGGTATATACAGGGGGGCCACCTTTGGGGCAGATAAAAGTGCCCCCTCCTCTTGGAGGATCTGATCATGGATGCGTCTTATTAGCAAATTCCTGGTGGCCGCATAGCCCAGGTTAGCAAAACACCCCATGGTAAACCCTAAATGAAAGACTTCTCGCTCTACAGCCCGCCACCATGAAACCCCCAACCCACTTCCTAGGGCCAAAGATAAAAGCGAGCCCTCCCGAGTGGGGAATAGGGCTACCTTGGCCCAATAGGAGACCACTGCTTGCAGGGCAGCTGCTCTAAGTGGGGGACAGCATGTCTCTGCCCTCAGGATAACTTGTGGGGTACCCTTGTGGGTCAGTGATCATCCGTAAGAACCCATTTTGGACGGGTTCTAAGGTAGCTAAAAAGGAGAGGCCCCAAATAGGGAAGGCATATAATAGTTGTCCTATAACCTTAGTTCTGAATAGGCGTAGGGCTGGCAACACCAATCTTCCCACCTGCCCCGGAAAAAGTTCCCAATTGCCGTAATAGTTCTCTTAACTAACAACATCACAGCTATGAGGTGACCTTTCCAGCCCCCGTTGGAGGCAAAAATCACCCCCAAGTATTTGTAACATTGTACCTACTCAATGCTGTTTGATCCAATCGCCCAGCGCCGAAGTCTCTGGGTTCCTCTGCTCCCCACCACCACCACCTTGGTCTTAGAATAGTTAATGGTTAAATATTCATTCTGGCAAAACTCCCCAAAAGCCTGCATAGCCTGTCGGAGGCCAATGGGGCTCTGGGAAATCAGGACCGTATCATCGGCATATAGCAGTAAGGGGATCCTGCGATCTCCTATTTTTGGGGCAAGCGTATCAAACTGCCTCAAAGCCTGCACCGAATTATTCAACTAAAGGTTGAATAATGCCGGGGCCAGAAGACAGCCCTGCCGTACACAGTAAGATCAGCAGATCTCTGTGTAGGTACCCTCAGGAGGGTCTGTAGGAAAGCATTATCTGCCTGAATGGGTTTAGGATCTTGATGTGGTGCCAATGGGAGTACTGGTGGTGTAGTGGGTACTGATGGTACCAGCGGTGCCGATGTTTGAACCAGTGTGTGGGAAAAAGGTGCCAGTGGTACACCTGCTACTGTTGCTGCTGTTACTGCAGGAGTTGCTGTTGGTACGGATGCTGGTACCGCTTCTGGTAGTGTTAAGGTCAGCATTAGTGGAGTATTCGCTAGAAATTGAGCACTGCCAAGATACCCTGTGTGTTCTCCTCCTCTCATCAAAATAGTCTGGTGATCTGCTTCTTGACCTGCTAGAATAGTAACAAGCATATGGTGATCTGTACCTGGAGCTACGCTCATGATGGTTGCCTTGGCACTCCCTGCAGGAGGGTGAACAGCATGAGCATGGAGAAAAACTCTGAAAAATCACCCCATCTGAAGCGGTCCCTGCTGGAAGATTCATGGTGGTACCGAGGGGAAATATTACGGGACCATGATCTCCTTTCTGATAATTCTCGGTGGGATTGAGAATGGGACCATTCCTGGTACACTCTGGGCTCCTCTTGAGAATGCCAGTCTCTTAATGGCTGGTCTGGGTACCCTCTGGGTTCCCCTTGTACCAGTTGGTCCTCTGCATGCTCAGCGGGTGCAGAAGATTGGTGCGCTGGAGAATGTGAAGACTCGTCTCCAGAAAGAATAGTTTCTGCCACCACTGTGCATTCCGGTGTTTTGTGCATAGCAGGAGTAGATTGCCTGCCTGGAGAGGATTATCATTTCTTCTTTTTTCTCTTTGCTGCCTGAGCAGCTGCTGCCCCGGTATGGTGAGTACTAGCCAGTGCTTCAGGAGGTTGGGCTGCTCTTTCTAGTGGAGCCAGTTGCGGCTCTTCTCCTGATGGGGCTGCAATGCTGGATCCTTGACCCTGTTAGGAGGAGCCGATGAGGGAGCGGATGGCCCCAGGGGATTCATGACAAGACGGTGTAGGAGAAGATCCTGATTGGACCTTCCTCTTCCCCTTGGAGGGCCTTTCTTGTGAGGATTTCTTTCAATCTAAGCAACCTGTTATCCCTGGCTCTTTTAGAGACAGCAGCACATGCTTCATAAGTGTGCGTGTCGTTGTCATGTATTTCCTATTATAAGCATATATTTTTGGCCATCTGTGTTCATAATGTATTAACTTTGAGTTTTTATACGTTAACTTTTTGTTTCAATGTATTGGATTAGTGTTTTGAAGTATTGATTTCTAAAATCAACTTCTGTGATTAGCTTGGTTCAGGCTGAGGCCCCCCCTAGCTACATTCCAAGGAGTTTTTTCAAAACTTCCCAAATGAACTTTCATCGTATCCAAGGAAACAATCAAATGGCTAGGCCATAAAGAGGCCCTACCTCTGACCAGCCTAGACCTCTGGCTAGGCTTTCTCAGCCTAGGTGTCTGGAATCTTATCTCTAAGTGTCTAAATGACAGATAGTACTATTCATAAGATATCTCCAAGACTGAGAGGAGTCTTTTTGTTAGTTTTTTCTAGCTAACATATCTATTTAATTAATGATTGAAATAATCTTTTAGTTCTGGTTATTCTCTCTCTAATCTGACAATTATCTTTGATAAAAATATAAGGCTTCTATTCAGTTTAAACCTTGAAGGAAGCCTAACACTGATTGGTTTCTTTAAGAGAGCCAATTAGAATCCAGTGTATCTCCTTACTGACTGACGTGTAGCTGATGTCAGCATGACACTGCTCAGGAAATGTGAGCCTAGCAGGCAAACTGCTTTTAAAGAGACAGCCTGACTTTCTTTAGACTGAAAATCCAAACACCATTGGATTTCTTTCTCATCGTGGCAGACCAAGGGAAGAATCTGGGAAATATGTAATGTATGATTCTTGATATCTTTGAGCCAATGAACTGTGCATATGTTAAGCTTTTACAAGCTTTTTCTTAAAATAGAAGTGTTTAAGATCATGTAACTTTGATTGGCTATCAATACCATTCTATGTAAGCTACTGATATTCTCTATTTATATTTAAGTAAACTATGCATATATTTTTATATCCTAAAAGTCTCATGTCTCCTTATTCATAAATATATTGTCTTTTACAATACTTGCTTTGCTAGCCTGGCCTCAAAGTGAAGTGTAAACCCATTTTATACAATTTGGGAAAAAGTGCAGCCCAATCTAGTATGATTAGTTCAGCTAAGGCCACAAAGCTCACTTTCCATTTGTAATTTATGGGACCTCACAAGACGTGACATTGTGGGTTTCCCCAAAGCACTGTAAGCACTGTATGTGTTGATCGCTAACAGAGAAAGGTGTGGGACAAGTGGCACACTTCTTAAATCCCAGCCTCTTTGGCACAGTCCTCAGATTCTGAGGTGGCCTACTTGCAGCAGAAAAGCCTTGAAACTGACACTGCAAAGGGGTCACTTTATGTCTAGTGAACATTCCAGCAATGATTAGAAACCCTTCCATCCATCCCCCTCTAACCCCCCCCAAAAAAACCAAACAGCAATGGCCAAGAAAATATTTTAAAGAATTGGAGGAGAGGCAGCACAGCCTTTCTGCACACGCAAACACAGAGCAAGCAAAGCAAACTATCTGAAGCCAACAATATTATGTTAAGTCTTTAGCACACCACAAAAACAGCAGCATGACGTTCCACTTGTCCCCCAGAACATGCTACGTAGTTCTGTTGCAAACTAAACTTCCAACATAAAAGGCATCTGCTGCAACCAGAGAGGGAACATTTCGCAATAATTCATTATATGGGGGGCACAAATGAACTGCTTAAGGGGTGGGGGGTTTAAAGACAGTATTCTTGTTAGCAATAACTGCATTAAGAAGTTATTGCTAACAATAACAATAACCCTCCACACCTTCAAGTCCCTCCTCAAAACCCACCTCTTCCACTCCACCCCTCCGAACTCCTGCTAATCATCCCCATCCAGGATTATCCCCCACCTATTATCTGTAAACTCCCAATTTACTGTAACCAAGCCAAGAAGGTGTACCTGAGTTCTTGCATCCTCATGAATGTCGCATCCCTTGTCTCCCCCTCCGTTCCCCCTTCCCTGTCTCCCCTATCCCTGTCTTTAGATTGTAAGCTCTCGGGCAAGGACCGCGTCTATCTTATTTTTTGTAAAGCGCCAGGTACATCACTGGCGCTATATAAATGCTAATAATAATAATAATAATAATAATAGTTCGTGAAATAGCAGCCATAATAATCTCAGAACCATATCTGCAGATTTTCCAAGACAGAACAGATATTGCTTTACATCCTAAATTCCTACCGAAGATAGTATAAGTAAGACAGTTGTGAGAACATGGCCCTTTTTGCAGAGGCCTCTCCCACCCATGAACATGCAGATTTCTGAGTGTTCATGGGTGGGGAAGCCGTATGTGAACGACACACTGCACGCGCCTAACACGCATCCCCACTCACCCCCCATCTCTTCCCCTTGCATGGAGCAACCGGGGAAAATGGCGGTTTCTCCGTGGGTGCGGAAGAGCGGGGGGGTGCATGTGAAGCCGTGGACACACCCCACCCACGCACTGGTGTGCCCATGGATTCCCCACCCGGCGGAGCCATGTAAAAATGGCCTGTGAGGAGACACATGAAGAAGAAGAACAGAAGGTTGCCGTCTTGTAAACAAGATTCTTTGAGATGCCTCAGAACATTCTCACAACACCCATCCTTCTAGCCCCGCATGGAATATTCCTAGAAAGGGTTGGAAGGAACTGTCATTCTGAGGAGGAAAGTGCTTTTTCTACTAGAGGAGGTCGAGACCATCACGTGGTCTATTATTTGGATAAGGTGAGCATGCCATCCACAACCCAGTTGTGAGAATGTTTACAGCCATCTCGAAGAACATTCTTTACAAAGCAACAACCCTCACATGAGGAGAAGTTGTTTGTTTAACAAACAGCTTTTCTCCCAGTCGGATCAGATCCTACTGCAGACAGAGGGAGAGGAGGGGGAAGCTCAGCAGACCCAAGCAAAGCAAACCATCTCAAGACAACAATATTATGCTAAGTCTTTAGCACACCACAAAAGCAGCAGCATGAAGTTCCACTTTCACCCCCCCACCACAACATGCTACGCAGTTCTGTTACAAACTAAACTTATCAGATAGGGAACAAACATTCATGCAAAGACTAGTCAATAGTGAACCAACATGTTGCATGGTGGCCTTCTTGCAGCAGAAAAGCCTTGAAACTGGAACTCAAAAAAAAAGAAAAAAAAAAGAGGGGAGCTCTCTCTCTCTCCCCCCTCCCCTCTAGTGAACCTAAGGAGGAAGGAAGAAGGAGGAGTGAGCTCTTTCCCTCCGTCCCTCCTCCCACTCTGGTAGAGGAGGGGCTGGAGAAGAAAAGAGAATTGGTCACCTACCTCAGTGAATTATTTTCTTCTCCTGCTAGGCAGACAGTCCTCTGGATGGGTGGCTCCTCCTCTTGACCGACAGGGGGCAGAATATAATAAGACTATCTGCACATGTCTACTGAGCTACCCCATCTCTTATCACCAGGAAGTCCCAAGCAGAGGACCGGCTCTTGTAGACTTAGAAAAGGACCACACCTAACCCTGAACTTGAAAGAACTCTTAAACCAGGGAAGAGATAAGGCTCAACAGAACCAACCGTTATAAGGGATGTCGGGTAAGATGGAGAATGCCAAATATAAGGAAAGGGAAAAAACACTCCCCCAAACTAGCCAAAGTTGCTGTTTGCTTGGGTGGGGCCGGAGGACTGTCTGCCTAGCAGGAGAAGAAAAGAATTCACCGAGGTAGGTGACCAATTCTCTTTTCTCCCCCTGCTGCAGAAAGTCCTCCAGATGGGACATACCCGAACAGTAGGAACCCTAAGGGTGGGAACAAACAGCGCCAGAAGGATCTAGCACCGTCTGTAGAACCCTTCTACCAAAGGCTGCATCTGCCGATTGGTAGGTGTTGATCTTATGCTTGACAAAGGCATGGACAGAGGCCCAGGTCGTGGCCCTAAAAATCTCGTCATACGAGGCTCTTGCCTTAAAGGCATACGAAGTGGCTGTCCCCCGCACGGAGAGGGGCCAGATTTGCAAGGAAGGGAACTTCCCTTGGTCTTATATGCCTCTATTATCGCCTGTTTAACCCACTTCGATATCAAAAACTTAGAAGCCTTGGTACCCCTTAGGCTTGCCTGCAAATGAATGAAAAGGGCTGTGGACTTCCTAAAGCCTTGAGTCCGTGAGAGATACATTTTTAACGCCCGACGGGCACCCAGGGTGTGCCACAGCTTCTCCTTTGCGTGCACTGGGTTTCGGGTAGAAAGAAGGAAGCACCAGTTCCTGGGATCTGTGGAAGAGAGAATTACACTTTGGGATAAAGGCCTGATCTAATCTGAGGGTGACTGATTGATTATGGAAAATACAGAAATTTTCCTCCATCGACAGAACATCCAACTCGGACATTCTCCTAGCTGATGTCACCACAACCAAGAATGCCACCTTAATGGATAGCATATACAGAGATACCTGACGAAGAAGGATTTTGTCACCACTGCCAGACATGTTTGTGTGCTGAGAATTTCTTGTTGGAAACAGCATCCAGCACCGAGTTTAGAGCTGCCGCTTGTCGAGCTAGGGGAAGGGGCAGAAAGGCGCCCCGCAGGCCAGCTCTGGTTCAGGGCATCTGTCTTCATCGCTGCCCAGCACCGAGAATGCATCATAAAAAGGTCTACTTGCGCATTCTTGGGGCTGGCAAATAGGTCCATCGCCAGAGAGCTGAAGGACGGAACCAGCTGTCTGAAGACCTCCCTGTTCAGGGACCATTCGTGGGGATCTACCTCCCTCCTGCTCATCCAATCCACATGATAATTGTCTGTGCCCTTTATGTGCAGCACCTTTAAGGACAGAAGATGGGATTGAGCCCAGTTCAGAAGTCTCTTGGCCACAGCCTGGAGGGCAGGGGACCTCGAGCCTCCTTGGTGGCTCACGTAGGCTTTCGCCGTAGTATTGTCTGTGTAAACAAGCACGGGTGAATTGAAAAGAACTGGCGAGAAGTATTGGAGACCGAGGCGAATCGCTCTCAGCTCTAGAAAGTTGATACTCCTGGTCACCTCCGACCTGGACCAGAGGCCCTGGGCTGAGTGGTCGTCCAGGTGTGCTCCCCAAACTGTTAAGCTCACGTCCGAGGTGAGGATCTTTCTGAGGGGCTCCACCAGGGGAACTCCCCTTGCGAATCTTTCCCTTTCCAACCATCAGGACATGGAGGATTTTAGGTGGTTTGGAATCCTTACCCATGGATTGTACCCTTTCGTGAGCTCTCTTTGAAAAGGCCTGAGCAGTTGCTGCAAAGGTCTGAGGTTGAATCAGGCCCACTGGAGCTTCTGGGAGCATGATACCAGGAGACCCAGTAGCCACGCCAGAGTTTTTAGCCTCAAGCATTGACTGGCTCCCAGTAAGTAGATCGAAGAGCGGATCTTTTCTTGCCTTTTTTGGGGAATGAAGACGGTGCCTAAAGAAGTATCTATCACCACCCCCAGATGCTCTATTCTGCAGCTGGAAACCAGTTGGCTCTTGAGGACCTTCACTACAAAGCCAGGGTGATTAAGGTATTGTATCACCCTGACAACATCCACCGAAGCCCTGTCCTGGGAAGGAGCCCTGACCAGGAAGTCGTCTACATAAGGGTAAATATGTATCCTCTCCCTGTGCAGATTTGCTATGAGTGTGATGAGAGTCTTGGAGAAGGTTTGAGGGGCCTAGGAAAGACCGAATGGCAGGGTCTTGTACTGCCAGTGGCTCTGGGGTAGTGGAAGCGGAGCCATTTCCTGTGCGCTGGAAGAACAGGGATGTGCAAATAGGTCTCCTTCAAGTCCAAGGAGGCCATCCAATCCTCCAGCGCCAGGCTCTGGCAGATGGATTTCACTGTCTCCATCTTGAATTTCTGGGGTCTGGCACATTTGTTTAGTGCCTTCAAATCTAGAACGGCCCTCCATTGGCCGGACTTCTTGGCCACTAGAAAGATTATTGAGTATAGGCCGAGGCTGACTTCCCTGGGAGGAATTCTCTCTATAGCCCCTAAGGACCCTAATCTGTTTAGCTCCGTGGACATGGCAAGGTGCTTGAGGGGGTTTGTGGAGACTGGGGAAGGCAAGAACCGTTCCCTGGGGGGCCTTTGTAATTCTACCGAGTAGCCTTGGTGAATGACTTGCAATACCCAGGCGTCTGAGATTGAGTTTTCCCAAATGGCTGAGAAAGCTTGAAGTCTGCCCCCTATCTTCACGTCCCCTTGCCCGTCATGCCTGTTTGATGGACTGACCGGGGATGGGCTCTTTTGGTTGGAATTTGCCAGCTCCACGCTGCCTCCGTCCTCTAAAACGAAAGGACTGCCTGGGGTCTCTTTCGTTTGATTGATTTCTCCTGGCAAAGGAGGGAGAGGAGCCACCAAACCGAAAGGTTGGAGAGCGAAAAGGTTTTCTTTTTGTAAGGGATTGTTGGAGGGTTTTGGTCTTAGTTTTATCGGTGGCATCGGCCAGCACCTTGTCTAAAGAAGATCCAAATAATTTAAACCCTTTATAGGGGCCCTCCACTAGCAAGTTTTTGGCCGTGGGGGTCTCCCTGCCAGGAACGTAGCCAAACTCTCCTCATTGCCGCTATGGTCTGTGCAATGGAACAGGTAGACCAGGAGAGAGCGTCCGTGGTGGCATCAGTCAAAAGAGCAACTGCCAACATGACGTGGGAGGAGAGAACCTTAGCCTTCTTTTTTTTTTTTTTTCCCCCCAATATTTTAATTGTGTTTTTCAAAGTTTTGCATGTCAGTACATCTTTATCATGGTTTTTGATTAGGGCCTGAGTTACAGCTATGGCCCTCTTCTCAGCATCGGTACCTTGTGCATTACTTAACAACATTCCTATTAACTTATAACAATAACTTATATTTCTGTCAGGCAAATTGACAACTTGTGTAGTTCCATATCAATTTCTTTTTGTAAAATGTTCCATATGTTGGTCCATACTGCGTAGAACTTTTCTAATTCTTGTCTTAGTTCTGCTTGCACCCGTTCCATTGTGATGGTGTGCCATAATCTCTGTATCCATTTCTTTTTTGAAGGTTTTTTTCTGGATTTCCAGTTGCACACTATTGTGTGCATGGCTGCCAACCTTAGTTGTTGGCAGGCTAGTGTTCTTTCTTGGATAATTTGCAGGTCTGGGAAAATACCCAACAGGGCCGTTTCTGGTTTTTTGGGGATCTCGCATCGTGCCACGCTATTCATTTGATTCCACACTTCGTCCCAGAAACTTTGGATGTGTGGGCATTCCCACCAACAATGCAGCCAACTTCCCTCTCCCCCACATCCTTGCCAACAGTCTACTGGGTAAGCATTATTTATTTTGTTCAGCCTTTGGGGTGTAAGGTACATCCTGTATACCACCTTTACCTGAGGCTCTAGAACTGATAGTGAGTGTGACAGTTTCCTCATATTTAACCATATCAGTTTGATTTCTTTTTTTTCAATCTTTTTTTCCAGGTCTTTTTCCCAAGCCTCAATGTACCCCGCATCAGGTAAGTGTATTATGTTCTGTAGTACTTTGTATATTTTGGAGATGTCATGTTTCCTTCCCTGGTCTGCGTACAATACTCTCTCAAAGTCAGTTATTTTTCTGGTTACCTGCATTTTTGTTGCTTTATTGCTAAACCTGCTTATTATTTTGGCGTATGTCCAGAAGTCTGGGGACTCTCCTAATTTATCCCTGATTGCTTCTATCTTTAAGATAGCCTCTCCCTCAAATAGCTGGGCGGCCCATTTTATTCCCTTTTTCTCCCATTTTTCTGCTACTTTGCGGGTTATGCCTGCCTTTTTAATCCACTCTCCAAATATTGGGGTGTATGGGGAGTATTCCTTGGCGATTCCTAGTTTGTTACTTACTGTCTCCCATGTTTGTAGGGCCATTCCTGCAAACGGGTGTTGCATGACTGTTTTTTTATTTATTCTTAGACCGTCTGTTAGCACACTAGTGAATCTATCCACTTGACATGTTTCTTTTTCTAATGTAATCCAATCCGGGTTGTCCCTGCCTTGAAACCAAATTTTTATCCCCCTGAGCGCTGCTGCCCAATGGTATAATTTCATATCCGGTAGTTGTTGACCTCCGTTATCTTTACTTGTGTATAATATTGTTTTCCTGACCCTAGGTTTTTTTCTTTGCCATAAGATTCTTGATATAATTTTATTTACTGTTTGAAAATAATCCTTTGGCACTTGAATTGGTAGGGCAAATGAGGTGTATAATAATTTGGGGAGTACCAGCATTTTTATCAAATTAGTTCTCCCTAACCAGGTTACCTGTATTTTTTTCCATTCTTCCTCTTTTTGTTTTAAGTTTTCTAATAGTGGTAGAATTTTTTTTTTGTATAGGTCTTTCCCTTTTTTTGTGATTTGCACCCCTAGGTATTTAATGCTGTCGCTTTGGACTACAAAAGGTGTTGAGTGCTCTCTTTCCACGTTAGTGAGTTTTTCATCAAAAAATAGCAGCATTTCCGACTTACTCGCATTAACTTTATAGCCTGATATTTTCCCAAATTTTTCAATCACCCTCAATAGTCTTGGTACTGACTGGGGCAAATTTTTGAGGCGTACCATCATGTCATCTGTGTATAATGAGAGTTTAAATTCTTTTTCCTTCACCTTTATTTCTGTGATTTGTTGGTCCGCTCTTATGGCCATTGCCAGGGGCTCTAAGGCAATGTTGAACAATAATGGGGACAGTGGGCAGCCCTGCCTCGTTCCTCTGGTTATTTTTATGTTAGCTGTTTGTTTACCCTCCAATACTATACTGGCTTTAGGTTCTTTGTATATGATTTTAACCCACTGTAAAAAGGGGCCTGTAATTCCCATCCTTTTCATGGTTTCAAACAGATAATTGTATTTCCACCACATCAAAGGCTTTCTCCGCGTCAAGCGCTACAATGGCTGCTGGGATTTGTTTAACTTTTACATGATTTATAATGTCTATCACCTTCCTTATATTGTCTATCCCGAGTCTACCTGGGATGAAACCAGTCTGGTCTGGGCTAATCACGTTTGGCAGAATTATCATTAGTCTGTTGGCTAGAATTTTGGTAAACAGTTTTGCATCTGTGTTGATAAGTGAGATCGGTCGGTACCCGCTACACAATTCTGGGTTCTTACCCGGTTTTGGGCAAAGTGTAATTGTAGCATCGTAAAATGAGTTGGGCATTTGTCCCTGCTCTATTACTGAATTATATACTTTCACTAATAGGGGTGCTATTTGATCTTTAAATTTTTTATAAAATTCGGCTGGGTAGCCGTCAGGTCCCGCCGCTTTATTACTAGGTAGAGTTTTTATAGTGCTTTTTACTTCTTCTAGCGTTATTTTGTTATTTAGGAACTGGGCCTCCTCTGCCGTGATCTTTTTAAAGTTTATTTCGCTCCGAAAGTTATTGATGCTGTCTTTTGTCGGGTTACTTGTTTTATATATTTTTTGGTAGAATTGTACAAAGCATTCTTCCATATCTTTATCCTTTAGTAAAGGTGATTCTGGCGTGTTTCTAATATAAGGTATGGAACTTTTTTGCCTTTTCTTTTTTGTTAACCATGCCAGTGCCTTATCCGCTTTATTCGCCTTTTCAAAGTAGAAGGCTTTTGTATATCGTATTTTTTTGACTAGAATTTCACTTTCCAATAGGTTAATCTGGTTCCTAATAGTAGCTATTTTTGTTGCGTTTTCTATGGGATTCTTTGTAAGCTGTTTAATCTGTAAGTATTTTTCACTAATCTGTGCTTTCTTTTCTTTTTTTAGATGAGTCCCCAAGGAGATAAAGTGGCCTCTCATAACCGCCTTTGCTGCCTCCCATAACGTAGCCCCAGATATGTCTGGTTGTTCATTTTGTTGTATATATTCTGCCATTTTTTCCTGAATCTGCTCTGTAATCCACTCATTTTGTAAATAAAATTGTTTTAATCTCCAATTTTGTTGTCCTCTTGCCTTTGTGCTGTTTTGTTTGTTAGTTTCTAGTGCTACTGCATTATGATCTGAAAAGGGGGTGATTACTATATATGATTCTGTGCATTGTTGTAACATATCTTGGTTTACTAGGACATGGTCTATCTTGGTTGACACCTTATGTGGATTTGAGTAAAATGTAAATTCTTGCGTTACTGGGTGTAGGGTCCTCCATATGTCTACCCACTGATGCTCTTTAATTATCTGTATAATTTTTTCCTGTTGTCTCGACAGTTTATTTTTTGTGTACAGGTCTAGTTTTGATAGGGGAGTATTAAAGTCTCCTAGTAAAATTGCTTTGCCCTCTATTTTTTCTTGCAATTTGGGGATAATTTCCTCGAAGAATGCTTTACTATTTGTATTAGGGGCATATATCGTGCTTATAGAATATATGTTTTGTTCTATTTTGCCTTTTATGAATAGCATTCTCCCCTGTTTATCCTTCTCCATCTCTGTAACTTGCATTCCCAGTGTTTTCCGTATCCCAATCATTACCCCAGCTCTCTTTTTTTCCCCATTTGCGTTGTATATTTTGTACTCTTTATTTATGAATCTTGCATTATCTTTCCAGATTAGATGTGTTTCCTGAATGGCAAATATGTCTGGGTGAAATTTATTTAGAAACTGCCACACTCGCTTTCTTTTCTGTGGATTGTTCAGCCCACAGACGTTTAATGTAATTACTTTTAGATGGGCCATCTATTTCTTTTATTTTTTTTTAGTTCTCCACTGATCATTTTGCTGCTACGCCTGTGTCCCTTACTTTTTTTTATTGTGTTCCTGTTAATATTATGGACCTCTATTATTATTTCTGTTGCTATTCGTTTACTCCTTTGCCAACTTGTTTTTTTTGCTTGCCTTGTTTCATATACCTTCCCTTCATCCTGCCCGTTCCCTTTCCCCATACCTTTTCCTCCCCCCCCTCCCTTTTCCTCCCTTCCCTCCCCCCTCTTACCTCCCCTTCTCTTGGGGACCTCTCTGTGGAGCGTCGTGCCAAGTGGCTCTATGCACCCCACATGCCCTTCGCAGGAACACTTTTCTTTTTTACATTAACTGTATGTATTCCTTTACATATAAACAAAACTTCATTTTATATTTTAACATACTTTTTCTTTTTACTGTCTCTCCCAAAACTTTTGTATATTATCTTCTGTCTGTATCCTCTCTGCCCATTTCTTATTCTTTCAAATTTCTGGCTTTGAAGACCTCTAGTTCAGCTTCTTTGAGGAAGAAATATCTTCTACCCTGATAGTTGAATGTCAGTTTTGCTGGGTAGTATATCTGGGCTTTAATTCCTGCTTTATTGAGGGATTCTACGTGACTCTTCCATGCTTTCCTTCTTTTTACTGTTTCCATTGCTAAGTCTGGGTAAATGGAGATCTTAGTCCCTTCAAATAACAGTTCTTTATTTTTTCTTGCTTCTCTCAATATTTCCTCTTTGTCTGTGTATCTTAGGAATTTTGCGATTACTGCCCTTGGGGGAAGCTGATCTTTGGGCTTAGGCCTTAAAGAGCGGTGTGCTCTTTCTATTTCTGCATTTTGCAGCCTGGGCTTATCTGGGAAAATACTTTTTAAAACTTCTGTCAGCAGTTCTCTCATGCCATTTCCTTCCTTGCCCTCAGGAATGCCCATGATTCTGAGATTGCTTCTTCTCAACCTATTTTCCAGGTCTTCCACTTTATTTTTCATTATCAGCAGCTCTGTTTCTGCATGCATAATTTTCTGCTCTGTATTGTTCCCTCAATCTTCCTGGTCACTAATCCTTTGCTCCATTACATCCATTCTTTTGTTAATCCCTTCCACCTGCCCTTTTAGATCTTCATGCATGCAATTAGTTTTGTTAATTCCTGCCTTATTCACTGCCAGATCTTGCTTTATTGATTTAAGTAAGTCAGTTACTTGCATTTGCATTTCACAGCCTTCCAGGGGTTCTTACTCAGCCCCGCCCGCCATTTTGCTCTCTCCAGCTTCAGCCTTTCTTGAGCTGCGGCGTGGGGAGTCTGCTTGCTCCGAGATGGGTTTGTTTTCTTTTTTTTTTTTCCTCCTCGCATACCTTGTACCGTCCTCCTATTTAGGAGGTGGTTTTTTTTTTTGGTTTTTTTCTTTGGGAGAGCAGCCTTTTTTTATGTTCCTGCGTTGGGCCTGCCGGGAGCCTAGCCGACCGCGACCTGCTGCCTCGGCATGCCCACGTGACCCCGAACCTTAGCCTTCTTATCCAAAATGTGTGAGTACTGCAGCTCAGGCATCTAAGACATCATAAGCTCTGGCAACATAAGAGGAAAGGATGTTTACTCTAAGGGAGGCTGTGGTGGAATCCAGAACCCTTCTCAGGACCCCCTCTATGGCCCTATCCGTGGGGTCCTTAGGGAAACAGTCCCCTTCAGTTTTCCTCGCTAGGGAGGCAGCAGCGGCATCCACCTTGGGATTTTTAAACAAGCGATCCTTTTTTCTGGAAAAGGAATAAAACACCTCCTGGGCCTTGGTCATTTTAAAAACCTTCTCAGGGGACTTGCACTCAGAGAGAACAAATTTTTCAAAGGCTCTGTTGAGGGGCAACCCTTTATCCCTAGCCTGAACAGAAGGGATTAGGTCTCTGTCATCCTCCTACTCAGAGTCTGAGGAGTCTCCCCTAGAAAGCTTTTCCTGCAGGTTGAGAGTTTTGACGACTTGAGAGAGAAGTTCCTCTCTATACTGGGAGGGGAACTGTCTGTCCTGGTGTCTAGGATTAGGAAAGGACTCCTGGCAAGCTGAGGGAATCAGTGGCTAGTTTGCCCCTCCCCACTTCCTCAGCAGAGCTGGCTGAGGAAATTCCAAGGTGCGGAGAGCAGCGTCACCTGCTGGATGACGAGGGTTTCCCGCCTTTTTAAACTGCCTCTTTTTTGACCCAGTAGCCTTATCTTTTCGCTTGAATCCCTTTCTCTTTGACTTGCCCTGTTTGTCACAGAGCCAGGTCAAGGAGTCCAGCATTTTGCTCATAGTATAATTAAGGGCAATTAAGGGGTCTGGGCTGGTTGATCAACGTCTCAGTCGGCGGTAAGGCAGGTGAGGTCAGGTCTCCCTGTGAGGAAGCCTACAGGGAAGACAAGAGGCACAGAAACTGAGGACCCCGGGGAGATGAGAGTCCCCGACGGAGGAACACTCATATCTTCCCCCTCCCCCCACAGACGGAATGGGCCTAAGGCTGGGATCCATGATCCTGTCACTCTCTCCCTCCACAGCTGCGTGGGAGAAGAGGAAGGGAGGGGGTGCCCAGAACGGACTCAATGCCCCGCAAGAGTCCGTTCGGGATGGGGGTGGCATGGGCTCGCTGAGGCACTGCCGCAAATGGGAGTCCTCAGGTCCTGGCACCAGCTCCCTGCTCCCAGGCAACTGCGAGAGAGCTGGCCAGGGACTTAGTGCCGGTTCCAGGGACTTTGCACAAACAAGTTGCCCTTAAGGCCCCGTTGAGAGCACCCAGTCTATTCTGTCTTCGGACTGGGAGTGCCCTTCAAAACACCAGTAGCTGCCGATGGAGTGAAGATAAATGCGCCCTCCTGGTCCAATGCAGAAGAACAGACTGGTGATAAGAGCAGGGGTAGCTCAGTAGGCATGTGCAGATAGTCTTATTATCTTCTGCCCCCTGTCGGTCAAGAGGAGGAGCTACCCATCCAGAGGACTGTCTGCAGCAGGGGGAGAAAAAGGAGCTATGGGGTGGCCAGAGCGTTTAGAAAAGGCACCCTGACACGCCCCCTAGGCCTTGCTAATTGGCTGGGTTTCTCCATAGGAACCAAGCAAGGAGCACATGGCACCTCCCCCACTCCATCCCTAATCCCCCAGAAAGCAGTGCTTTTCTGGGCTGACGCTGAGGGCTTGGGGGAGATCCTCTAAGTCCCCGCCTCCCTTTTGCTCTCTGGCCAGTGAGTGGAAAGCTAGAAGGAGGGGGGAGCAGCAGCATGAGTAGGATGTTTGTCCCCTCCCCCTCCTCCCTTTGCAGAATTCTCTCGCTGCAGCCTTTGTTTATGTATGACTCATCACTGTCTAGGAGGAGAGTTAAAATGTAAACAAAGCCTTCAGACAAGTGGGGAAACTGGCAGGCTGCCACTGGATCAGCTGAGGAGCAGCTTCTGGCTCCCCAGCGAGCATGGGGGGGGGAGGACCCCATAGGGGCTTGGGGGGGGGCATCTGCCCCAACGCCCTGGGGGAGGGGCTGCCACTGTAATAAAGGCATCAACAGACAGAATCCAAGTCTGAGTAGCAGCTTCTTTAAACTCGACATTACTAATTTCCCTTGGTTGCTTTCACTGGTCATATCTCCATTGATCAAATTCAAGTCATAAGCCCCCTCAAAGAGTCTTGAAATCCATTACGCATTCTTTAATATTCAATAAACCCTTTACAAATAAGTAGGGTAAGGCATGTAAGGAGCAATCTTTATTAAAAGAACAGTCATTGCAAGCAACAAACCCCTCAGATGCGCATTCTTGCATAGTATGGTGAGGTAGTTTTCTGCTGACTCATCCAACTGCCCACAATGCCCATCCATCACATTAACAGAAATGCCAAACTTCTGTTCTTACACACTAGGAAGAGAAGGACTTATAATAGGTATATCCTTTGGAGGACGGGAGGTGATCCGAACAAAACAGACAATTTGCACTGCGCAGGATTCATATTAATGTCAGTCAATGATGGCAAGAAGCAACAACAGGAGTATCCCTAGAATTACATGCATCAAAACAGGCAGATGAAAAAGGCCCAATCTTCCCTGATCTTAACAGCACCACAGAATATAAAAAGGGGAACATCAGCCAACAGCTAATAAGGTTACTGCATACATATCCGATCAAGGGCTACCGCCCTTAAGGACTCCTGATAAACTAGTGAAGTCTTCCTTCAAAGTAGCGGGAGGGGGGTGAGGAGCAGTCGCAGATGCTGCCGCAGCAGTAGGAAGATACGCAGCCCCGCCCCCCAAACGTACTGTGACAGGATGCGGTTCCTGAGTCCATGCAGCAGCAGACCCTGTGTAGTCACTTGTTCTGGGTAATCAGCTACACAACCACTGTCTCTTTAAGGGATCAGCTCACAAACAGTCACTTGCTCTTATGAGATTCAGCTCATTACAGTGTCTTTTTATTTACACAGTTCTATAACAATCTCCACCATGCATATTTTCTGGCCAGGCACCCAGCCTCTGGTCTTTACATAGTCTATACAGTACTCTCCACAGGATACTGCCTCTTTACATAGTCTCTATAGTAATCTCCATCGGTTTTTCTAATACCGGAAAACAGCCCTCTGGCAACTCTGGCCCTATTTATACCCCGGCTCGGAACTCCAGTACTTCCAGCCCTCTTTGGTTACCCCTCAGCACTCTCTCTCTCAGCTGTTCTTGCTTATCCTCAGCACTCACCGGCTTAAGAGCCATAGACAGAGATCCTGCTGAGGCTTCTCTCAGGGAGCTGCTTCCTTCACCAGAGCCAGGCACTGACTGAACCTCCTCTGGGTTCTACCTTCCTTTACATCCCAGAGTGGGAGTGGCCAGCCCTTCCATTTCACAGCTCTTAAAGGACCTGTAGCTTCCCACTCCCAACTCTATATCCAGCGCAGGTTTTACTGAGGCTTGCAGGGCTGGCTCTGCCAAGACCTTCCCCAGTTGCTTATAGCCTTCAAAGTGGCAAAAGCCCAGTCTGCAGTATTCAGGCTGGTGCTCCCAGCTCTCTTAAAGGGACAGCAGAGCTCCCAGGCTGCACTCTGCCACACTTACGTACTGGACAGACGGTGCACAGAAGAGGTAGTAAAGAAAAGCACAGTAAAATTAAATGAGTGCCCTTGCAGCGTGGGCACTACTCTCCCAAGTCCATCTTCCTGCCCACAGTCATATTATCCTTTCTATAGGTTAACTTGTGCAGTATTTACATTGTCATATGTGTTTATAAGAATTGGGGTTGTTCTGAGCAATTTATACAAAGAGCTCTCAAAATTATGTAAATTGGGAGTTATCACATCACATTCCGTTTGGGGTGGCTACCTTCCATAAGTCCAAATTGCCTCCTCCTTCCTTCCCTTTTTGCCTAGTCTACATGTTAAATCTTTATCTTGTTATGTTAATTTTACAAAGGTGGTGCTATTGAACAAGCATAATTAAGTCTG
Organism: Sphenodon punctatus; assembly: GCA_003113815.1. NCBI lineage: Eukaryota > Metazoa > Chordata > Lepidosauria > Sphenodontia > Sphenodontidae > Sphenodon > Sphenodon punctatus. The sequence goes on from QEPC01010227.1 coordinate 4,027,689, forward strand.
AATGGTAATGTATCTTCATTAGAATGATAATTAGGGAGAATAGCATTATTATAGTACATCAATTCAGAAGAGGAAGTTAATGTGTAAGAGTCAACAGAGTGCCTTTTCTGGAAACTGCAGGGTTCACTCTGGCTTGATAAAGTGTAACTCCTCAAAGGGGGTTTTGGGGGGAATAAATCTGTATAATCAGGACACAGTTTAAACATCAGGGCAGGAAGTTTAGCACTAAATATATTAGGGTAAATTTGTCCTGCCAATTGTAATTTGGGAACAAAAAAGAAATGGTCACATGTCAAATGTTTGAATTTTTTTTTTTTTTTAAAATGTCTTTATATTTTTTTATTTATATCCCGCCCCTCCTGCCCACAGGGCAGATAGCACCAACAATGTGCTTGATGCTGAACACTCATGATAAGTAAAAATACAATCAGCACCATCCCCTGATAATCTATGGAAAAGTCAAGCTTCCTCAAAAAATTTAAACATATTTCCTGGTCTCTCAATAACTTGCATGGCTCCAAGGATATACAGCAGGGGTGGGGAACCTTTTCTGGCCTGGGGGCCACACTGAATATTAGTACAAGCTCTGAGGGCCATGCAGAGGTTGGGGGCGGGAGTACTTAACAGGTTCAATTCAAGAAAAGGAGGGCCCAGATCATGGATCTGTCCCCTGCACTTGTGTGCATGCCCTCTTCTCTGCTCCATTATCATGAGCTCAGTTTTTCAATGCTTGGGGGTAGAGAATGGATCCAAGGGTCAGTGGAAAGGGGCCACACAAAAACTTGCCAAGGGCCGCATTTGGCCCCCGGGCCTGAGGTTCCTCACCCCTGGTATAAAGCATTCTTTTTCTTGCTTAAATGAAAATTTTGCTACAGCCTTAATTATGTTTTTACAACTACTTCAATACAACACAAACTTAAACCATAAAAATATACTGCATTCACCATTAGTCTAGTGCTATAGGCAAAATAAATGGAACTGCAGAAATAGCTTTCTGTCATCAAGTATAATGCAGGATAGAAACTGAAAGAGGAAAAGATTTTGTGATAAAGAACATGCCTCAGTAGGTTCTCTTACATCTTTCCATAGTATCAAATTTCTCAGTTTCATTGACACCAAGATGCAAATACGTACTGTTTGAATCCTACTTGATGGTTTTCCTTTTGCAACTTTGCACAATCTAAACTCAGCAATGACATAAAAAGTTTTTCAATCTCAAACCTTTTTGAAAGGGCATTGAGGAATATGAAATGTGTTTCTAACCTTCCTCTACTAGGACACTCACTTCATCGTTCCATCAGGGTTGTCGATGGTGACTGCACTGGTATGCCCCAGGACGTAGCCAGGAATCCAGCCCTCAGCTGCGGGGCACTGGTCAGTGGCGGCTCGGAACACCAAAAACATGTTCTGTTGATTGCTGGCTAGAATTTGCACAACCTCTCCTTGGTAGACATTTATCTCATCCTCCTTCACTGCCGTATAATCGTGTGTCACCAGCATGGTGGAGATATTGCTACTACTGCTACTTTCACTCTGTGGGTAGATCAATAGGGTAGGAACAAAGAGAGGGAAAGGGGGAAAAAGAACAAAGTTTACAGCTCACATGGAGGACAGGTATTATGACAATGAAGTGTGGCACTATGGCCAAAAAACCTCTACAGAACACATTACTACACTATGTGCAGTCAAAGGAGAAGGTTAGCTGTTTGTGAGATGGCCTTATTGATTGTATCTTGTCATTTACGCAGACAATCAATTTTACTGCCTGCGATTCAAAAATTTGGAGATTTTTTTCTTCTACTTTTTACTCTTCTTTATGTAGATTCCTATCAACTTTTACGAGAGCTGTACCCATGTAAATTACTTCTCTCTGGAGCCTTGATAGCAGCGCTCTGTTAACTACCTAAAAGCAAGCTGGAGACATGGGTTTACGCATCATTATTATAGTTGTCATTCAAGAAATACAGCAAACACTGTGAAATTTACTGCTGTATATTATGCTAATTTTCATCTTGTTGTATTTGTTGGTTACCTACCAGGACAATATCACACTATACATTTAGTAAAGTGTAAAAGAGTAAAATCTGGAACAGAACAGTAGCTTCAACTCTAATTGGCTTTTTGTTAGAAATTGTAAAGTGTGCCATCAACTCAGATTCTTTTTAAAGTATGGGATTTTAAAAGAAATTATTAACTAAGTAGGTCATTTAACTGGATGAAAATTGGTCAGTTGAACCATTTAAGGGTACAGAGAGGTTGGAGTTGGACCACTAAGAATACTAATTAAATCTCACTTACTCTTTGGGGTTTACTAGTTAAAATACACTTTTTGCTGATAAAACAAGCACAAGCTTGAGGTCACTGGGAAACAACATAGAATCCTACATTTTCAAGTTGATTTTCCAGATTAGGCTTACTTTTGAAAGATGTGCTAAACTGGATGAAAACAACTAACACAGGGGATTTGGAGTTTCTGACTTTTTTTAAAAAATAATCTTTTAAAACATTTTTTAAAAAAAGAATTAATGGGGGAAAATTAATTATTTTCACTAAAGGAAGGGGTATGTTGCTTCTCATATTGGATAAGAGAGCACAACTGATCTCTGACAAGTAAAATTTGCAACCCATTCCTACAGCATGTTTGGTCTTTGGCAAGTAAAATTTGCAACCCAAATGATTATAGAAGGCAGGATATACTATAAAAATTGCCTGTGTGTATAACGAGTAGTCTTGCTTGAATTCTTTTGAGAGGCACTTCATGTTTTTTCAAAAAAAGTGCCAGATTAATTTATTCATTTTTCCAGTTTGTGCTCCTGTTGTAATTTATTAGACACACAAAAATGGATATTGATTCAACATGTGTATATACATATCTGAATGGCTTATGCAGGGATTGGCATCTTCACAGCAGATTCCTCCAGCTAGCTGTGCATGCAATCATGTCACTGAATTAGGGCATCACCATTTGTGCGACAAGCAGTGATGTTACAAGCATAGTTATGACCTACACCTATGCTATAAATAAAAGCATAGAGTTATGTCCTACAAGCTCAAAGAGAAGCTGAATTGGGCGAGAGAATACACTCAGTCAGAGAGACTGTTAGCCATGGGAGGAAGAAAACAAAGTAAGGAGTCATCTCTCAAGTTTGTATTAAAGCCCCTCTTAAAAAAACAATTATCCAAATTATTTACTGCAATTATTCGGAGTGACTGAAGAAATGCTGGTGTGTCAGTTAATATCGTGTAAGGCTGTAGCTTATATAAAAATACCATTATTTTTAATGGTGTGTTAGTTAATATTGTGTAAAGCTGTAGCTTATATAAAAATACCATTATTTTTAATAATGGTCTGTTCCTTAGTCACAATTCAGTTTGACCCCAAATGTCATATAAGCACATTTCACCAAGCTAAGGAAGAAAACATTTAAAAAGGCAAGAGAGAACCAAAGCAAATAAGAATTGAAAAGGGTATCAGAACAAAAACATACAAAAAACAAACAAAAAACCCCCCCAACAAGAAAAAAGTATACATGCAAAGCACAATTTCTTCCTCTAAAAGTGTAAGAAACAGAAAGTCAAGAGAGTTCTACATGTTAAACAATTCAACCAAAAAGTGCATGCATCTAAGAGAGTACTGCAGGCCAGGTGAGCTGCAACTGATATTGTGCAGAAGCTGTGAGGAGGACTGATAAAGTGACACAACACTGAGTGGTGGGGGAAGACCAAATCCTGGGCAAGGCACTGTGGCATGCCTAACACATTCCTGGTGAAGGATCTGTGCTTGCGTACCCTGTGACTGCGGTGTCACATTTCCTGGTGGATGTCAGAACATAGGATGTGGAATCTGTTCATAACCCTGCTCTCTCCACACACACACAAAAGCGAAGACTAAACATTGAATCTCCAGATGCCCTAATACGGTTTCTTTTAGAGAGGAGAAAAAAAGGGAAGTGCAGTCAGGATTTCTACTTGCTAACATTTTGGGGGTTATGGAGGTAGATATTTCTTTTCTTTGCTTTTGCCCGCCTGTGTTTCTCTAGGGTTTCTTTTGAGTTGATGCTAAAAGCTTCCTTGACCAGGCATGGGATTTAAAGACGATGAGTCAAAAGAATGCTTCAGGTCAATTGAGACTGAAAAAAACAAAGAAGCCAAGCAGCACAAGTAGATACTTCAAGCTAAATAGGAAAAATAAAGTGGGTATGTGTGCGTATGTGTGTATGGGGAAAAAGCCCCAAGACAATATGCCAGGTGAAAATGTTAAAAGTACTGGCGGCGCATGAACTGAGGCCACGTGGCTGCAACATTCATGTTAATTGTCTGCTTTTGGATTAGACAAAAAAAAAAAAAAAAAAAGCAAAGAGCAAGTTAGTAGAAATCAGACTAGTGACTCATGTTTTCAGCAAAGGCGGAAGTCACATCTAAGGTTAGAAGTTTGTGTCTGTATACATATTGCAAGTATGTTTTATGTATACACACGCAGGTACAGAATTTATGTTCTATCGATATGTATAGAAGATATTGGAACAGTTGATTATTTCAGAGCAGTGCAGCACTGGAGAGCCAGAAGTTAGTACGGAGAGTGATGGTAACGCACAGGAGGGGAGATGGGAAGGTTTTAGAAGAGCTCGCAGGACAGAAGTTCTCCGCTCTTACCCCATTACTCTGGGTGGAGTGCACTGACTGCTCACTGGTCGAGGAGCATGTGCTCATGCGGTCTGTGTCCTTGCTGTGTGAAGAGTGGCGGTGGACCTGGCGCTGGAGGGAGTCATTGTCCCCAGGGAAAGTGAAGGAACCGGGGCGGCTGACAGGGGATGCTGGGATGGAGCTCCAAAAGGAGCCCTTCTGCAGGGGACTGCTTGGTGGAAAGGTTTCCTTGCCAAAAGGAGAAGGGAAAGTCACTGTGAGTGGAGAGTTCATTGGAGAGATGGCTCCCGGCCTTGGCTTCCCTAGTGTCAGGGATCCTATGCTGCTCCTTGAGCGACTGTCCTCGGAGCTCCCACGCGATTCCTTCTGGCTTCCATCTGCTGAGCTGGTCACGCTTCCAGCTGTCTTCCTGGGGCTTTCAATAACCTTCATCTTGGGAATCTGCTCAGCTTCTCTCTCAGGTCCATTCAGCTCTGCACTTGGAGGGTGCCTGCGAGTCTGGCTGAGGCTAGCCTCTAGGGAGGTGTTGTGGGGAGGCAGGGAGGGATTGTGAATGGACATACCTGACATCTTGTCTGCCTCTGCTTGGGCCGAGGCTGCAGAGGAGACCAGGACTGGGGAGTGGTGTCTGACAGGCTGTGGGATCCGGGACGGCCTGCTACGGCTCGAGTTGGGAATTCCGCTACAGCTGCCGGGGCCACCGCTGCTGCTGTTGTTGCTACTGCTGCCACTGCCGCTGCCACCACCACTGCCGCCACCACCACCACTGTGGTTCCTCTGATATTCAATTGGTGATGTCAAGGCTGTAATTAATAACAGAAAGAAAATGGGAGAGAACAAGATGCGTTAGAAAAGGGTTATCCTTAAACAGAGATATCAAACTGGATCTAAAAATCAAGCTTAGTTCTTACTTCCACAACACCTGTTTTGTACTGTCCTCAAAGTGTTTTTGGACACAAATGTCCAATGACACTCCCGCTAGGAAAGTATTTTTACAACTATGTTACATAAAAAAGCAGCAGAAATTAAAACAGTGCTTCTCAAAATTATTGCCTGAGACCCCGTTTTGAGAATTAAATATAAACCTATGAGCCTCGACAACCAGAAAGGCATGAAAAATGTGTCAAGAACGAGTCAGAATCGCAACCCATAGATGGCATGTGGCCATATTTAAGAGCATAACTACAGTTTTGGATCCTACTGGTTAAAAAGCCAGCTCCCCTCAGTGACACAGTTTGTTGGTGGCTGAGTTGGGAATGTAAACCAGAACTCCTAGTCTCAATGCAATAGGTTTCACCAATGCAATAGGTTTCCAGTACAATATGTGTTAACATTGTTTTCAATCTCCAGTATTTTAAATAAAGTCTAGAGACAAAGTAGTACAGTGATATCTTTTATTGGACCAAGTACAGTTGGTGGAGGTATGCGAGCTTTTGGACCTCACAGTGTCCTTCGTCAGGACTAATACGTGCCCGTGTGTCCGCATCCTGTCAGTTAGGTCGTGTGTGCCATGCCTCTGCGCATACAAGTCCACCAACACCATAGAGGACTTGCCTGATGGAGGACCCTGTGAGGTCCGAATACTTGCATGCTTCCACCAACTGTACTTGGTCCAATAAAAGGTATCACTGTACTACTTTGTCTCTGTTGCCTATATTTGGGACCAACACAGCAACCTTACTTTCTCTACAAAATAAAGTCTAGGCAAAAGAGTAGCAAATTAATCAAATACAGGTACATTAATTTGAAACAGTGAACAGATTTCATATTGGCAGCAGCTTTTCTAAACTTACTGCTAATCACACTAAATAAACTGTTTATTTAAATTGTATTAAAGAACAGGAATTATTTTAGCTACAAAGTTTATAAAGTCCTCATGGCTGCATTTGGGTGGTGGGGGAAGGCAGAGAGGATAAACACCCCCCCTATCAATTCTCCCCCCCCCCGCCCCGCCCCCAGGGTGAAATCAGTGACGTGCAAAAGGTCATTCTCCATATTCAACAGCTGAAGACGTAGGGTAAAAACAAATGAGACTTTAGCTTGCTGCAGTCTGGGTTCGGTCCATGCAGCCCCCCACTCACATATTTTGGGTGTCCAGACTAATAAACAGGCAGTCTCCGACATCTTTCATGTGCTTGCAGGCAGCCCACACTGGCAGCTCCAGTGAGAGTGAAAGCGAAGAGAGGGATGGGAAACAGTTGCTCCTCCAATGCTCTAGGATTTCCACCCATGACTCTTATGGTGCTGGCAGAGCTGTATACACAGAGGTGCAGCACACAACCTAATTGACGGAACGCCAATATGTGGGTGCACATTAGCCCACACTGACCTGCATCGCGGGCTACACTTTCTCTGAGACCATGCTATGAGTGGGGGTTGGGGGATCCGGTGGCTTATGGTCCTGAGTCTGGTGGGGGCGAGCACCTAATAATACACGCAGGTGAACACCCATCTGGTGCGGGTTCTATATCAGGCTAATGTCTCGTTAACACCCGTAGTTAAAGAAACTCTACATGATAGGACAGATTAACAGGGTTAGCCCTGCTCGGTGTGCATTTAGATACTAAAGTTTCAGACCCAGAGTGTCAGTCAGCACTTTTGCAAAACCTTATAGCAAACCCAGCTTTCATTATAAAGATAAGTAAACAATATTCAACTATTGTGCTTGAATTTTCATTCCCATCCCCACTCCCAATGAAATACTAGTTATGGCCCTGGAAGTTCCTGGTGAAGTAAAGTTCATATTGTCTATACCCCTTAGGAGACTCATTAATTATCTGTTTAAAACTACTATGCTTCTTGCATTAAATGAGTGAAGAGAATCTTCTTTCACTCCTATAAAAACATTTTCAGTTCTTCAATTACAGGTTGTTACTCAAGTTTACTATTGTTCTCATAAAAGGGGAGATTAGCTTAAGCACTAACAGATGGTATTGACTCCACCTGAAAAAGAACATTGGTCTGACATGACGAATATTCTTTCTAACCGTTTTATATTGGATATTCTAAGAGTGGGCTGTTTCTCTCCTCCTCAATTGGAAGCAGGGTCAATGACTGACAATCTGCGCACTGAGACAAGAATGTTTTTAGACTTCAGCTGATTAATCCTTCCCAACATACTACATATGAGGTTTAAGAACAAGAGAAGAGAAATCTTCACAAAAGAGCCTTAAATGATCAAATCTCCTTCAAAGATAGGAATACCATCGATCATTTCAAAGGGCAAGTTGACTACAAATGCATAACTGCAGAATAAGGAATCCTCTCAGTGTGATCCTGACTTCCTCCATCTTGTCTTTTTTGGGGGGTGGGGGAAGTGCTGTTGAAAAGCAGGACAAATTTCAAGTTTAATTTGGACAAAATGGATGGTTTCCTTTGAGAAAATTCACCCCCCAAGGCTGCGTGTGTTGAGTAGACTTCAGTATGTCAAGCAGAAAGAGAGCTGGTGTAGTGGTTGTGAGCGCAGTACTCAGACCAGGTGGTAGGGGGAGGCCCTGGTTCAAGTCTTACCTGAGCCATGAACTCACTGGTTGGTCTTGGGCCTGTCACAGATCTCTCAGCCTAAGCTAACTCACAGGGTTTTTGTGGGGATTACTAGTTAATTGAGTTTAATGTTAATGGTTAGATGTTAATAGTTAAACTTTAGTTGAAATGTGAGCCACTGGGAGCCTAAGGGAAAGAGTGGGATACGACTCAAGCTAAATACATTTCCCTCCCAGCAACAAGATGATGGGAACCTCTGACTGTAAGAGCATGGGAAATGGGTCACAGACTTGCAAAGGAAGAAACTTTGGGGGCTATTCCCTAGACTAGGTCAAATGGAATATGGTGAAAAGATTAGAGAAAACATTGAGACTGACACCAGGACACACAATTAACTTTACCATTTAAAAAGTTGCGCTGGTTTTCCAAAATTTGGTTGATTTCATGGATCCACAACTGGCGGACTCCTGGACTAGTGGAATGCAAAACAAAGGTCTCCATGGTGTCGCCTGTTCTTGACGTTAGTGCAAATTTACATGGATCATTATCCACATTTTCTTCCAAGCAAAGGCAACTCACCTTTAAAAAGACAACCAAAAGGTTTATTGTATTTATTTTGTTTTTTTTGTGGGGAGAAAACCCTTAATCATAGTGCTCTCTAAGCATTGTGAAATATAGCATTTAAATAAAAAATGATTAATGACAGACCAATGTTATCCTTGGCACATGGCTTGGTATTTTATTTAGTCACTGAAATGAATGATGCCATAGAATAATGAGATACCGTGAGTGACTATGGCCAGAGGCCAGCCATTAACCAGGTCACTCAAAACAGGAGAAATTATGTCAAGTCAACAGAAACAGGCTGCTTGCCAGATACTTCTGCTTGTTCTTTTTTCTTAAGACACAGCAGTCTCATATTTTAACAGGTGCTCTGCCCTTAGAGGACTGATATAAAAATCAAATACTTCAACAACTGAGTCTTGCACTGGCATAACCACTTTATGAACTTACATTCGGAGTAGGGTACGGTAAACTCATTCAGAACCACCCATGCATATGCCAAGATAATCTGTTGTTTGAAAGCCCCCAGCAAGAGGATACAAGGACACTACCAACCAGCACTTAAACTGCCTGAGGCCTGGGCTGAAACAGGAATAATGAACACAAGCAGATTGCTTGGGGGAAGAGAAGTGATGTGAGAGAACAGATGTGCCAACAGGGATTTCAGTATCATTGCTGAATGTCATTATTTGATTTGCTCACATCCTTCTTTTGTGAAAAATATGTAAAAGCTGCCACTGCCAAGTTTAACAAAACATACAGGCGTTTTAAAGGTGCAGGGGACTTTAATTATCTCTGCTAAGAGGTGCATGTGGCAGTTCCAGACTAAAATGTACATACAAATTATAGTGACTAGTTATATAAAATAAGTTTATACTGTACATATTAAAACACGCTGGTGGTAGGAAATGTTTCCTGAAGGAAAGGTTTTGCATCCCCTGCAGGTTGGCACTCAATTCGCTGCTGAGGAGCAGGATCAGCTGCCCCAACCACAGTGCAAACCTGTCGGGGAATGTTCCTGTCCTTACAAACAGTTGATCACCAGGGAACAGGAGCACTCCTTCCCCTGCTTGCTGCGCAAGAACATAAGAAGTGCCATACTGGGTCAGACCAACGGTCCAACAAGCCCAGCATCCTGCCTCCGACAGTGGCTAGTCACAGGGGTCTGGGAGAAGCACCCAACAGGTCATCATGCTATCCATTCCCTGTGGGTCATCCCCAGGCTCCCGACAGTAAAGGGTTTTGTTCCCCAATCCTATCTGGCTAATAGCTGCTAATGGAACTATCTTCCAGAAACTTGTCCAAACCTCTTTTAAACTCAGCTGTACTGCTGGCCTTGACCACCTCCCCTGGCAGTAAATTCCACAACCTAATTGTACGCTGAGTGAAAAAATACTTTCTTTTGTCTGTTTTTACTCTGCCACCTGTGAGTTTCATGGAGTGTCCCCTAGTTTTAGTACTAGTTGAGAGGGTAAATAACCGTTCCCTGTTTACAAGTTCCACACCACTCATGATTTTATAGACCTCTATCATATCTCCTCTCAGCCGTCTCTTTTCCAAGCTGAAGAGCCCCAACCTATCAAGCCTCTCCTCATACGGGTGCTGTTCCATACCCTGGATCATTTTTGTTGCCCTTCTCTGTACCTTTTCTAGTTCCGCTATGTCTTTTTTGAGATGGGGCGACCAGAACTGCACACAATATTCAAGGTGCGGTCGCACCATTGATTTGTATAGAGGCATTATGACATCCTCAGTTTTATTCTCTATTCCCTTGCGAATAATTCCTAACATTCTATTTGCTTTTTTGACCGCTGCGGCACACTGGGCTGAGGATTTCAGTGTATTATCCACAATCACTCCCAGATCCTTTTCCTGAGTGGTAACTCCTAGCTTAGTACCCAGCATTGTGTACTCATAATTTGGATTATTTTTCCCAATGTGCATCACTTTGCACTTGTCCACATTAAATCTCATCTGCCATTTAGATGCCCAGGCACCCAGTCTTGTAAGATCTTGCTGCAGCTCCTCACAGTCTGCTCGTGTTCTGACTACTCTGAATAACTTGGTGTCATCTGCAAATTTGATCACCTCACTCTTAACACCCTTTTCCAGATCATTAATGAATACATTGAAAAGAACTGGTCCCAGTGCAGACCCTTGGGGCACACCACTTTTTACATCCCTCCATTGTGAAAACTGGCCATTTAGTCCCACTCTTTGCTTCCTATCCTTTAACCAGTTACCAATCCATAGCAAAACACTACCTCCTATCCCATGACTTTTTAATTTTCTCAAGAGTCATTTATGTGGGACCTTATCAAAAGCTTTCTGGAAATCCAGGTACACCTATATCTGCTGGGTCTCCTCTGTCACATGCTTGTTTACGCCCTCAAAGAATTCCAAGCGATTAGTGAGGCATGACTTCCCTTTGCTAAATCCATGCTGACTCTTTGCCATTAAGCCATGTTTAATAAATTCAGTGATTCTGTTCTTAATGATAGTTTCCACCATTTTGCCCGGCATGGACGTCAAGCTTCCCGGTCTGTAGTTTCCAGGATCACCTCTGGATCCCTTTTTAAATATTGGGGCTACATTTGCCACCCTCCAGTCCTCAGGTACAGTGCCTGATGCCAACGTTAGGTTACAAATTACTACTAGTAGGTTTGCAATTTCACATTTGAGTTCCTTCAGAACTCGGGGGTGAATACCATCTGGCCCTGGTGATTTGTTCATATTAAGCTTGTCAATTTGCTATAGAACCTCCTCCAGGGTCACGCTGATTTGTGACCGTTCATCCAATTCATCACCTACAAAGTAATGTTCCGGCGTGGGTATCTTCCAACATCCTCTGCAGTGAAGACTGAAGCAAATAATTCGTTTAGCTTCTCTGCAATGTCCTTGTCCTCCCTGAGTGCCCCTATTACTCCCTGGTCATCTAATGGTCCAACCGACTCCCTAGCAGGCTACTTGCCTCTGATATACTTGAAAAAGGTTTTATTATTTGTTTTTGCCTCTTTAGCAAGTCTCCTTTCAAATTCTTTCTTGGCCTGCCTTATTAGCACCTTACAGTTACGTTGCCAGTGTCTCCTTAGTATTTTCCTCATTGGGGCTAGCTTTCCATTTCTTAAAGGATGCCTTTTTGGCTCTAATAGCCTCCTTTGCACCTCCATTTAGCCACAGTGGTAGACGTTCAGCCCTCCTGCTACCTTTTTTAACTTGTGGGATGCATGTAAATCTGGGCTTCCAAGATGGTGCTTTTCAACAGCCTCCATGCCTCTTGCAAACATGTAGTCCTTTCAACTGTGCCTTTTAGTTTCTTTCTAGTTTTAGTTTCTTTAGTTTTAGTAGCTTCCTCATTTTGGCATAGTCTCCCTTTTTAAAGTTAAAAAGCTCCAGGCTGAGTAGGGGAGCCCTCCTTCCCTGCTGAAAACCCACCTTTGTTGTTCACCATTTGTTTGGCGCAATATGGCCTGATGGCTGTTGCTCCAGTAAGACTCTAATCACTCACTCACCATGCATCCACTTTTGCTTTTACACAGGCAGATGCTGACTTGCCTAAGGTCCCAGGGTTGGGGCCCCTGGATGGATGGGTGAGCTGGGGGGCTCCACCCTCTTCCAAGAAGTTGCTTTTAACATGTTGGTCACACTTTATTTCCTTTTAGTTAGTGGTTATTCGATGGTTCCATTGTTCTTCAGTTCTTTCTTGAGGCATATCTAGTTTTAGCTTCGTTTTTAGCCTTATTATGAGATATTTTTAAAAAAACCTTTTTTTAACCTTTGTTCCTCACCTTTTGTTTGGTGCTCTGTGGTCTGATGGCTGCTGCACCATTAAACCCCAATCACTCACTCACTTCCTACTGAAAAGCTCATTGATGTGAAAACCTAAGTGCTCCCTCCTGCCAGTATGCAAATCCTGATCCAGAGTTTACACTGAGGGTTGGGGCATTGGGAGGGAGTTAAAAGTGATCTCTCCCCACCCGCACCGCAGACTTTGAGCTGGAGGCTGCACTGTGAGAAGAGGGACTGCTCCTGCTTCATTCCAAACAGTTAGTTGGCAGAGTGAAGGAATGCCCCCTCCTAGTACCAGCACAAGCCTGCAGGAGCTGGGGCTTATGCTATTAGAGGGTGGCAGGGGAGAGAGATTTAAGAAAAAGAAAAAAGCTGGGAAAAATATTTTCATGGGTGTGACTTTTTCTCTTTCAACTATTTATGCATATGGTAAATGAAGCAGAAAGTGGTATAGCTAGAATGGTCTTAACTCTGCCATGGTAGAGCAGGTAAAGCACCCCGAAACACAGATGTTAAATCCCTTAATTCTCCCAGGGTTGCTAGTGAAGGTTGGTGCTATTGAGTATATATCATCATCATAAGAAAAAGGGCTTAAATTGTAGCATGGTAGATTTTAGTTAAAATATTAGAAAAAAAAAATTCCTAATTGTAATGACAGTTTGGCGATAGGTTTGGTTGCCTAGGAAAGTTGCGGAATTTTCTTCATTGTAGGTTTTAAAAAAGCAGCTGGACATGATGCCGTAGGTTATAAGGCATTCTGCCTTGGAGGGAGGGACTCGCTACGTCCCTTCCAACCCAATGATTTTACAAAAAGGATTGCCTCATCTCTCCAGCACGAACAGTAAACATTCCTGTGAATCACTTACCTTGATACTGTTTTTAAACAAGAACCCAGGCAGGGAGAAACCTTTCTTTTTGTCGAGTGGCTCACTGAAGATGACAATCTGCTCAAACAGGAAGACCCGCCTTTCTTTGCAGCGTGGCAAGAGTCCTGTATCCTGGTCTGTGACCAAGAACGTGTCCTGCAGCAGGAGTTTACCCTGGGCTACAATTTTACCCTAAAGACAGAAGCAAAGAACAGTTTAATTAAATCCATGCTTACGAAGCACCTCAAAGAAGTAGTTGGATTCTCTAACAACAACAAAATTAAAAGTTTATGTGTTTTTACATTATTAGAGTGCAGGACTGCTCTAATAGTTAAGGTGTGTTGCACGCTACACTATAAAGCCCCAACTTTCTATTTGTTCTAAAATCGGCATGAGCAAAGTTAGGATTGTGAAACTTGTTGTGGAGTATTGCTGGGGTAAACGGTTAATGCTGTGAAAAGTTCAGCTGAATCTGTTGGATAAAAGCGGAGATATCACAGTTTGAAAACTGAACTTTCAAGCCTGATTTTTCACTTAGTCAGACCGTCTTGATCTGGGCAGGGTAGAGGGGTTGAGTGTTGGTGAGGAGGAGGAATTAGCTTTTTAGAAAATAAAGGAGGCTGCCAGGGGGTGCCTTTGGGATTTTATTTGTAAATCTCAATAGTAGTTTAAAGTTATGGGGTTGTGAAAAACCCCATGTTAACTTATGGAGAAGGGTGGGGCTGCTTTGAAGAAAAGCGCTGCTCACTGCCTTTTCTCCTGTTTTTCCCTTCCCTGAGTGGGGCAATTGAGCCTAGGGGGTTTCGGGGTACCAGGGAGTGAGGCCAGGGGGCGTTTGGGTGTGGGGGAGGGAAGGGAGCAAGGGCAGGGGGGGGCAAGGGAGGGAGGTCAGGTGGGCGCTTTGGGTGGGCAGGGGGAAGGCAAGGGAGTGAGGGCAGGGGGGCGCTTAGGGTGTGGGGGGCAAGGGAGCAAGGGCGGGGAAGCTTTGTATTTATTTAACAAAAAACTTGGATATTCCATAGTCAAAAACCCTCCATTCTACAAGAAGAGTTAAGGCTCTTGCAAATTCAATCATGTACTAGAAAGCATGGAAATTGCAAGTTAAGGCTCCTGCCTTAACATCTGTGCCATGTTAGCAGTACAGACATTGTAGTCTCACATATTGTGCTCACTTACAACTTAGGCTCCATGCACCCACACTTTACCTTCGTCTTTCTGCCCCAATCCTCTTCCAATGCAGGTTGGGGGCAACACTGAAGCTAGGGACAGGAGGGCGTGAGCTGGTCCTTCACCCCTTCCATTCCCTCTACTCTTTCATGACAGCTGAGTAATGTCTCGTAACTCTCCCTCTTAGCCATTAGTTCCCACTGCTCTCCCAGAACACAGTGAAGCTGGGAACCGTTGTATACAAATGTTTAATTTAAACGTTAAGTTGGGTATTATTGAAATTAATTAAATGGAATGGCCATTGGAAGGAATGGAAACAACAGCAGGGCCAATTTCTAAATAAATACTGTTGTCATTCCAACATCCAATTAAGTGACTGTGAAATAATACAACATAGCTGCATCTTTGGGAGTACATGGGGAAGGCAAGTGGGTGTGAAATAATGAGGAAGGCACCAGATGCAGTAAGTGGAATGGTTGGAATGACAGGGAAAATACAAAGAGTGTGCAGGATCAAGTAAGTGGGTGGGACGACAGGAGGAATTAGAAATAGTTACAACAACAAGGTTCTGAGTAAAATAACTGATTCAGAAGACTGATGGGATACCAAGGGGAGCAGTCCTATCGTTTAACCCATTTACCATAGCTGACACCCTATCCTTTGAGTCCCAATAGCCTCCCTCACTGTTATTCCACTTCCTCTCCTGTTTCTTTGTTGTCATTCCACACACACCCTTACTTCTGTTCCATATGAATAAACATTGCATTTCTCACAGAGCTTCTGAGTTCTCTATGGGGGGAGTGGGGGCTGGAGGGGTGACTTGGACCCAGGACTTCTGGGCTGTCTGTAACAAGGTTGAAAGCTGAGCAGGGGAGAGGAGAACAAGTTAAGAACCCAGGACTGTTAAGTTGCTTTTGAAGGGAGTGCAGCCTACTGGATTAGAGTGGGGTGAAGACGCTGGAAGCCAGGAGTCCTGAGTTCTCTGTTACAGGAGTGGGACCAAGTAGATTAGATGGAGAGAACAGGTGGGAGTCAGAACTCCTAAGTTCTCTCTTTCTTAAAGAGGAAATGGAGGGGGTGAGGGGCCAGCTCACGCCATCTGGTTCCCAGCTTCAGTGATGCCCCCAAACTGCGGAGGACGAGTATTAGGGCTGAAAGATGAAGGCAAAGTGTGGGTGCATGGAGCCTAAGTTGTAAGTGAGCACAATATGTGAGCCTGTACAATGTCTTTTTACTGCTAACATGGCATGGAGGTTAAGGCAGGAGCCTTAACTTGCAATTTCCATGCTTTTTGGTGCATGATGGAATTTGCAAGAGCCTTAACTCTTCTTGTAAACCAGAGGCTCGATGACTATGGAATTTTACATTAAAAACAGCTGATGGATCTAACACACTAGCATCCTGTCCATGTGCGACACTGCAGGGATCTCTAGTACTGCTACACCTTGGTCTCTATTGCTCTCAGCCCACTGCATTATTTCTACACAATTTAGGGTTTGAAGTGGCCTGTTGTATCCAGGAGTCAGACTAGTGATACGATTCCCTCTGACATTGGACAATAGGGTCTATTAACCCCTCACTCCCCAGCCCTTCCAGCTTGGTTTGGGCCTTTTAAAAAAAGGTTAGCCAATGGAGGATTGATAATGAAGTTATTTCCTTTGCTTGGATTGATTGTCCAAACAGCTTGAGTTCTCTAAGAATAAAATAAGAGCAGTTCCACCCCCTCCCTGCCCAAGTGTCACCTGGTGCTCTACAAGTAATTTCCACTGGGTTCTCTTCCTCCTCTTCCAAAACAAAAGGCAACTCCTCTTAAAAAGAATAAGATATATTACCAGCAGGTGGAGTTGTTCAGAAAACTGAATGGCTCGCCAATTCCCCAGCCATCTATCATAACTGAAAAGGAAGCTAAAAATTCAGATTTTAAACCCCCAAAACACTGTGTAAAGCCTAAACATTTTCCTGACAGAACACCCTATTGTTATCTATTCACTCATTTTTTTTACATGAAGCGAGAAGACAACTTGGGCATAGCAATATGTCAATAAGGAGGAATTGCCAGACACCTCCATCTCTCATGAATGCTCTCTAAGGCAGTGATTTCTCAGTTTTTTCCTTATTTTTAGACGTTACGAGATCATGCTCAACCACAGTGGATCCCCACATGGTGATCGTGATCCCATAACGTCTGATGGGGGGGAACAGATGTTCCCCCCCAGATGATCATTCCTGTGAATCACATTCACCACGCAATTGGAGGTCCTGCCCAGACCATCCCCGATTGCATGGTGAATGCGATTCCCCACCCGTGAGCAAGGGGATTGTCACGTCTGTCCCGCTGCCACGGCCCGGAATCAGCGGCAGGATTCCAGGCTGTGGTCATTGTGGGCGGGTGGGCACCCGCCCGTCTTCCAGGAGAGCGGGCGGCGAGGGAGCGTGGGGGGGGGGGCGGGGCCGTGCGGCCACACATTG
>QEPC01010227.1:4044721-4057334 GCA_003113815.1 Sphenodon punctatus
CCCCTCCCTCGATTCCCCGCCGGGATCAGCCGGCATGTCTGTTGGACGTGCCGGTTTGATCCCGGCGGGGGATCAAAGGGTGATTCCGTGACAGGGCCAATACAGGCCCCGTCACGTCTGAAAATACCCTTAGATAAAGCATATAAAGTATCAATCAAGGGCCAATTTCAGACGTGATGGGGCTTTTGGCCTGCCACACTGAACCCTGGACTGGGATCAGTCCGGCTGTCCTTTAGACACGCCGGCCTGATCTCTGAGGGGAATTGGGGAGGGGCTGTGCAATACCAGCTGCTCGCCCTTGAGGAGACGGGCGGGTGCAGCGGCCAATCAGGCTGCTGTGCCCGATCCCATACCGGGGCAAGGTAACAGACGTTACCTTCGCTCCGTTCCTGACTGTGGCCTAGCCGCACCTCCAGAATCATGGTTAGCTTTGAACCCAGCCAGGGATTCACTGTGGTGAACATCTGGCGGGGCTCAAATAGACATTTGCACGATCACAGCCACCACACCGAATCCACTGTGATTCGGTGCGGTTGACTGTGATCAAGTAACGTCTGAAATTACCCAAGATTATGACCCCATCCACAGATAGAATAATCCACCTGGCATATTAACCCATAGTTTGGGAGCCTCTGATATAGAAGGATGGATGGGAAAACTGGAGTATTTCCCTCTCCAAATAGCGTTTAATAGAAATGGGAAGGCTCCTTAAGCTGCCCCGCCCCCTTAAGCTTGCTAGACAGCCATGCTTACTCCACACACACTGTTTCCTATTCTCAAAAATCTTTCCCTTACCACAGGGACATCGTGATAGGGAGAAAAACACAGTGGAGGGAAAAAGTTCTTAGAGAAGAGAGGCTCAAGAGGAGCCTCCTGCTTTCTTTGAGTGGAACTGGGGAGTTAGAAAAGCAGACAGTTCTCTGAACAATTCTAATTGCTGGCATTACAGTGTGACAGTAGTTCTCATTTCCTCCAAGAGAGAGAGAAGGGAGCCTCTGTGGGCTTGGCAGATGGAGGAAAAAGTCCCCCATGAGGGAGAATGTCATAATAGCAAAGAAAAATAAAGAGAAACAGCACAAAGCCACTTGAATCAAATCCTTGTAGGCGACCAACATTCATCATGTCATTGCACCGTTTTGGTACTATGCACATCACCTCCACTGCTTTCTGTTGGAGAGAAGGAGAGAGAGAGATTATAAGTTTAACAGTCCCACAGAGGATGTTCTGCCATGTCAGGGGTTTTAACACATACCTCAATGCCTCTAATCTAAAATATTTTATTTATTTAAATTTTTACCCCATCCTCAGGGAGGTTTACAAGATTAAAACACAAAATTAATTGAAATACAAAAATCCCTTTAAAAACCCACCGTCACCCCTAAACCCACCCGCCTCAACCCCTATCTCTGCCTGCCAAATGCTTTGCCAAAAAGAAAGGTTTTACACTGTCTCCAAAAGGCGCTCAGGCTCGAGGTCTGACGAACCTCTGGGGGAAGGAAGTTCCACAATACTGGGTCAGCAAACAAGAACACATGTCTGCGGGCCCTTGTCGTACGAACAAGGTTGGCAGGTGGTACCCACAAGAGACAGCTCCCAGACGACTGCAAGCGTTGCAGTGGTGATTGCTAGAAAAGGCGGCCTTTCAGATGCATGGGGCCCAGGCCCGGATTTTGACCTTTAAAGGTCAAAATCAGGACGTTGAATCGTGCCTGGAAAGCCATAGGTAGCCAGTGCAGGCTGTATAGCACAGGTGCAATGTGCTCATAGTGACATGTCTCTAAAAGGTGGTGGGCTACCGCGTTCTGCACCAGCTGCAGTTGCCGAACACTCATGAAGGGCAGCCCCATGTAGAGCGCATTGCAGTAATCTAGCCTTGAGGTAATGAAGGCATGGATAATGGTGCTCAATTCTGAATGAATAAAAAAGTAAGGGCCACAACCTCCTCACCAAATGGAGTTGGTGAAAAGCACTCCTGGTCACTGCCGCAACCTGATGTTCCAGGTGCAACAAGGGATCCAGACGCACTCCAAGGCTGTGAACTTGGGTAACCAGAGGGGGTGGGACTCTGTCAATGACAGGAGTCTCAATCCCCTCCAAGTCAGAAGGTCGGCCAACCATCTTCACTTCAGTTTTGTCTGGATTCAGCTTCAATCAGCTCACCCCCTCATCCAGTTCCCAACAGCAGCTAGGCATGGGGTAAGCACCAAGACTGCAGGACCTGGGTCAGATGAAAAAGAGAGGTAGAACTGGGTGTCATCAGCATACTGACGGCACTTCACTCCAAATCTCTAGATAATTTCACCCAGTAGTCTCAGACTTACATTGAACAAGAGGGGAGACAAGATGGAAACCTACTGGATACCACAGGGGAGATCCCAAGGAGACAATGAGCAATCTCCCATCACCACCGGCTGAGACCTCCTCAACAAGAAACAATGGAACTACACAAGAGCAGTCCTGTGTACCCCCCGCCAGATCCCACAGTTGTGTCAACACCACCTCATGATCAACTGTAACAAAGCCTGCTTAAAGCTCTAACAAGACCAACAGTGCACAGTTCCCTTTGTCAATCTCCAAAAGTAGATCATTGACTAAGGCCACAAGCACAGTCTCCATGCTATACCCCAGATAAAAACCTGACTGAAATGGGTCCAGGAATATGATAGCACTGAGAGGAGGCTGAAACCGCTGGGCAATGGTTAAAGAACCTACCCTAAAAAGGGAAGTTTAGAGACAAGGCAATAGATGGCTGGGGAGTCAGTGTCCAAAGATGGTTTCTTGAACAATGGCCGGACCACCAGAGTTTTAAGGGTCTCGAAGGAAGGCGTTGACAACCCCAGTCAGCAATGGCCTCAACATCTCCTGGCCGGTTTTCACTATCCAGGATAAGCAAGGATTTAATTCACAACTGGTTGCTCGCATTGCTCCAAGCACCTCCCTAGCTTCAGTGGGCAACACTAACTGAAACTGATCCAAACAAACAGGACAAGGCGGAGCTTCCACAACCCCGAACTCTGACTCTGCAGTTCAAATAGCAGCATCCAAGCTGTGGTGAACACCAGTGATTTTGTCTGCAAAGTAATTAATAAAAATGTCACAGCCGACTATAGAAGACTCTACTTCACGGCAGAGACAGACTGAATTAACCAGGCCATTTACCACCCAGAACAGCTCCACAGGAAAAGACTATACATTAGTAATATAATAGTAGAAAGAGCAGAACAGTTCTCTTACGCAACCAGACCTTAGCTAACACACTAAATGTTCGGTCCATAATTATGGGTACTGAAGACAATGAAGAATAACATGCCCAACGTACCTCTAACTCTGTTGTGTCAAGGTTAGCTTTTTTGGAGTATTTGAGGAAGTCCTGTAAAGGAAAAAGGAAAAGTTAGGAGTTAGAGCTACCATTCAAATAAGGCTTAAATAAAACTGGCATGCCTCCTATTAAAGAAACAGTGTAGCAAGTGGGTATACAATGCATAATCTTCTATAGGGATGAGACTCTGGGCAAAATTTTGGTCAATTTCGGTTTCCGTTCGCATGAATTTCAGTTCTTTTTCGGTACTATCAGATCTTTTGCATTGATTTTTGTACTGGATTTTTAACATTGTCCCCCATTGAAAAACCACAATGTTAAAAACCCAGTACGAAAATCAATGCAAAAGATCCGATAGTACCAAAACTGAAAAAGAACCGAAATTTCGGATTAATCCAAAATGGCCATTTTCGGGTACTTTCGGTTTTATCCGAAACCGAAATTCCCATCCCTATGACATGGGAATACACCTAATGAACAGTACAAGGTGAGGTTGCTTAAAGATTTCAATATGTTCTCCAAAACAAAATAGTAAAAACATTAGCTATAGCAAAACCATTTTTGACATTTCTTTTTCTTAAACAGCTTTGAGTATTATTTTGTTTCACATCTATTAACTTTAGTTCACTCAGGATCAAGGCTGTAAAAATCCACTCTCCTGCTTTCCTCTGGCGAGTGTGCTTTTTGAGCTCATGAGTGGATTTTCACGGGACACACTACCTCTCCCCAAGTCCCAGTCTGGTGAGTAGTCTTTTATGCCTGGCTGGTGTGGTGTTTATACCTTTTTCAGTCCTGCTCATGCACTAAGCTATTAACCCCTCTTTGATATAAATTGTTAGGCCTCCTTACTCCTAAGACTCCCCAGGGGGGGTGGGGGAGGGGGTGGAAGATAAATCAGAGGGATTCTGTCATTTTGACATTTCAAGTTAGAATTAATACCAGTTTACTATACATGGGCAGTGTGATCCACTGGTGGGATAGCATGGGCAGTGTGATCCACTGGTGGGATAGCATGCACAAGTGCCATTCACTTTAATGGGACTCTCAACAGCCGTAACTGCTAGCACATGACATCCCTATGGGTTTGTTTGTCCAATGGGATCAATGTCTGCTGTCATGGTGGGATAAAGTCAGACCATCTCCATTATATACAAATAAATAATAATTTTTTAAAAAACAAAAAACTTCAGTCCAAGATACAGAATAATTCAGGAGTACTACCTTTACCTTACTAAATATTAAGTAGCTAATCAGATTTAAAATGCTTGTGTATGCTTAGGCACATCCTTATTCATATTTCACACTACTAAAAAATGTTCAATAGTAACAAAAACTCAAAGGTGTTCTCCAACTGGGAAGGCATTCCTAACTGGGTATCCAGCACAGCCTTACCTTGAGCAATAGCTGGTACTTCATAATTCTCTGCACTGGTTTTATTAGCAGGTCTGTGAGCTGAAGTCTGTGACCCAAACGCTGCTTCAGGTCCTAAGAATGGTAAAACAAGGAACATTAGCATAATTTTTAGTTTTTTAAAATTGCTTGTATTAGTAATTGCTTTAAAAGCAATTTTACATTATTTGCTATACTGATTCTGTATGTGCCTTAACTCTGATAAATCCCATTCGTGGCACTGATTTTGTACAGCACCTCACTGACAAAATTTTTGATGGGAAAACTCTAAAGGTGAAAAATGACTTACATGAAATCTTGAATGTTTTGAGACTGTTTTTGGAATTTGAGGCTGCTTGAAGTGAAATCGATTTCTGACCCAGGGCCATGCCACAAGGTTGCTGTGCAGCCCCCTCGCAAAATATCTTTTTCAATCCCCAGTTAATGAGTGGTTGGAATAGCAAGTGCAGTGTCTGTTACACAGAATGCTGAAGGCACTAAGCCAGCGTATAAGATCAATCTGCAAGCCCAGAGGCTCAGGGTGGCTCACAATACATAAGAAAACATTTAAAAACCAATACAAAAAACTCTAAAACCCCCACAAAACCCACCCAATACCACCTTCCCACCCAACCCCCTCACACCCTACTCCAAAGCCTACCCCAATCCCATATCCTTGCCAACCAAAGGTCTATTAAAATAAAAAGTTCTAAATAAAAAGATGCTGAGGCGCAAACGGGTTTCTGGGGGAAGGGAGTTCCAAAGAACTGAGGCAGCAACCGAGAACGCTCCTCTGCGAGCCCTTGTCCTATGAGCAAAGCTAACCAACAGTACCCACAGGGAGGTGCTCCCGGATGATCGCAGCGGCAGCAATGGGCATGGAAGGACAGGTAGTTTTTCAGATATGCGGTGCCCTGACTGTTTAGGACTTCACAGGTCAAAAACATCACCTTGAATTGTTCCTGTAAAGCTATAGGGAGCCAGTGCAGACTTCAGAGCACCGGTGTAATGTGCTCCCGGCAACGTGTCCCTGAACACGTTGCAGTTTTTGAACAGGCATCAAGGGCATCCCCACATAGAGCGCATTGCAGTAATCTAGCCTCGAGGTATGAAAGCCTGGATGGTGGTGGCCAGATCCGAATCAGAAAGAAAAGGCCACAGCCTCAACCAGATGAAGTTTGTGAAAATTTCTCTTGGCCACCACTGAAACCTGACAATCCAGGTGTAGCAAGGAGTCCAGAAGCACTCCAAGACGGCGAACCTGACTGACCAGAGGGGGCCGGACTCCGTCAACAACAGGAGTCCCAATCCCCTCCGGTCACAAGGATGGCCAGCCATCACTTCAGTCTTGTCTGGATTTAACCTCAATCAGGTCATCCTCTATCAGTCCTCAACAGCAGCCAGGCATCAGGTAAGCACCGAGACTGCAGGGTCTGGGTCGGATGAAAAGGAGAGGTAGAGAAGAGTGTCATCAGCATAGAGATGGCACTTCACCCTAAACTGCCAAATGACCTCACCCAGTGGCCTCTTGTACACACTGAATAAAACTGGCTAGAAATCTGAATTAGGTTACTATGACAACTTTCAGACCGAGGGTGTTTTCGGGCAAGCTCCTCCCCACCCATTACCCACTGGTTGCTATGGATAACCCAGTGGGTAACGTATGGAAAATGCATGGGGAGGCACTAGTCTGAAAACACCCACAGCTGAAATTTTAAGTTTTGTCTTAACTTGTCATGTTTTGTCTAGGTCATCTGAGTGTCTAAGTTAAGTCTCAAAAGTTCTGGACAGTGGAATAAAATTCTATCTGCATCCATGGTGTAATCCATCTCTATGTAACTGTTTAATCCAGAATATTAAACCCCCTGGAATAAAAGGGTAAAAGTTCATTGGTACAAATGAATTAACTCCTCTAAATCTTCACTGTAGATCCCTCCCCTGAGGGCTTTTCAATCTCTCACAAATTAAAAGTAACTAGGAAAAGATTTTATAGCTTGAAATTAAAGGATGAAGGCATCCCCTTCCACCAAGAAATAAATTTCCATTCACTTTTGGCACTTACCTCAAAAAATGTATCTATGTATTCTGAGACAATATGCTCAGACTTTGGTTTGTTTTGGCAGTAAACTATGTACATGTGCAACCTTCTCTCCTAGAGGGAAAAAGTTACACAAAAGGAATGTATTACAGTCAAGAAAAAGGCAGGCAGAAGTGAAGCACAATAAGCATTCAAATATATACTCCTACATAAAATAGGTCACTGCTTTAGTAAAAACAGATTAAAAGCACAGTTTCTTACCCCTGATTGATCTTGAATTTAACAAAGAACTAGGAGGTCAATCAGGAAACAAAAATGCTTCAATAATTTGAGGTAACTGTTAATTTATTTAACATTAAATAAACGTTAACCACCTATTCAGCAACTGGCATTCTTGGAGAGGGGCTGTTCACATGTATCTCACTCTGAATGGACTCATGAAGGGCTAATCAGGGACTTTTGTAGCAATGTGCACTATTATGCACATCATAGTGCATCATGGTGCACATAATTAACTTATGGAATTTGTTACCAGAGGACGTTGTCAAGGCCAGTAGTATAGCTGTGTTTAAAAAAGGACTGGGTAAGTTCTTGGAGAGTAGGTCCATTAATGACTATTAACCAAGTAGCTTATGCGATGAACTTCTTACTGTTGGGAGCTGGGAGTGAAAAACAGGGAATGGAATGCCCATTGTGACTGTTGGTTCTTCTCCCATGTGATCGAGATTGGCCACTGTCGGAGGACAGGATGCTGGGCTTGATGGACCATGGGTCTGACTCAGTATGAAACTAATTATGTTTTTATGATACTTCGCCCAACTGAAAGCATGAAGACATTAAGATAGATGGGCCACTACTGCTTCACAGTTCCCTTTTACTGCAGAGAATGAAGACTATCCACTGTAGCGGAGAGACATGGACAGGAAACTGATTGAAGATCATCTGGTGATCAGTTTGTCTTTATTCTTTGAGTGACTGTTTGTATGTTCACCAGTCACCATAAGTATACAATACCCTTGAGTGGAGAGGGTCACAAAAGATTCCTAGAGCCGATGAAGAGGGTACCAGCTGACTGGAATGGAAGCACAACAAAAACCAACTGGAAGCGGGTAGCAATTCCAACTTGAAAGCTGCATAGAAGCTGAACGTTTACAACACACAAACCCAGAGTGCCCCAATGATGGTAAGAGTTTGCAGGACCAAAACAAGGTACTGAAAAAGACATTTCTGGAGCAACTGGAGGGGCAACTGAAATCAGGCCATAGTGTTATAACTTTCACCCATAATAAATGTTACATATCTAGAATGAACAAGAAAATAGCCCCACTGATGGCTAATACCCTTTAAGATAAAACAGGAAATCCAGCCAGCATCTGGGAAAGGAAGTGAACAAAGAGCATGGAATCGGGGAATCAAACTGGAAAGAAGAAAGGGAATGTATTTGCCTCAACCATAACCAGACACGGCAGTGAGCCAATGGTCCATCTAGAAATCAAATGAAGAAATGATAGCCATGAGTCACACGAGAGTGAAACAGCTGTGCCCGTCTGAGATGAACAGAGAACCATGACTAGGAAGTACTTTTATTGAGCATGAGGAATGGAGTGCTGTAATGAACAACTATAATAGGAAATAAGCAAAGAACACAAGCTGTGTTAACATAACACTGGCAATAACATGGAAAGGTAACTCAAACAAAGGAATAATATGGGGGGGTGGGGGGAGGCAATATGTTTTTATAATTTTATGGTTTTATAATTGTTGATTTGTGTTGTTGTGAGCCGCCCTGAGTTGCATGTGGCAGGAGGGGCGGGATATTAAATCTTTTAATACATAAATAAATAAAATATAAGTGCTGAAGTTCCTTAGAGGGAAAGCAAGAAGATATACTAACTACAAAGCAGTCCACGGAGCTAATAGCTAGTACAGAGGCAGTGTCTGAAAAACGGGGTAGTGTAACTAATGAAGGTGCAAGTATAGTGGGTATGTAACAGATGGTCAACACCAATACCAACATATTCTGTAATAAGAGAGTTCGCAAAGTAGCACGTGTTTACTAAGCAAGGCGAGAAAACAGTTTATATGTGGCCACTCATTTTAAAAACAACAAGAAGACGACACACTAGAATTTGAATGAAATACTTTGTATATATATTGTTTCAGTAAAATGAAACATGCACGGAATTCATGGAATATATTGAATATGCATGGAATACAACTAATGGAATACATTCACCTCAGAAGGGAGTCATGTGCCTCTAATGCAACGGATACAGTGATTCACGTGAAAAACATGTTGCAAACAGTACCAAAAAGTCATTTATAAGAAATGAGGTAATACAAGGTGGACACTACTAGCATCATGGACACACTAACGGTGGGAGTCAATAGTACCAGCCCAAGAATTGGCCTTATAAGTAGTGCAACAATTGAAGGTTGTGTGCTGCATGGACAACATCACAGAAACTGTTATACCAAAGGGGTAGGAGAAATGGGAGCAGTGTGATAAAAATCATGAAACCAACATACATAACACACACAAAACATACATGTATATGATGTGAGCACTTGTATGTTAATATTTTGTAGCCATGTTTGGTGTCATACCACTCACAATGATGAGAGGAATGTAAACATGATGAAATATTGTGGGTAAACCCTATGGAATGGGAATCAATACATTGTGAGCTACATAACAAGAATAAATTCAAAACCCCAGACTGGGCGCCCAGACATATCTGGGACAGTTAACGCAACAATGATGGTGTTAAGAAATGCAAATGAGGGCTACCTGGCCTACATGTGGGACCAGGGAGATATGCAGGATGTGCCAACAACAAGTCTTTGAAAGGCAAGAAGAGCCGTTTAAAAACTACTTAAAGCAATCAGAGACAAAGGAAAGAGATTAATTCCTTCTATCATCTTGGAACTGACCAACTCTGCAACTGCCAGCAAGAACCTGCACTCAGCAATCAACATCAGAGGCTGCGAAGAAAGGTCTTTAAGACATAAGTGAACTTTTAAGCATACAAATGCAGAGAGTAAGATGAACTTAGAACTAACCAAGTTACTTAGAATTGTGTTATCTTTATATATATTGGGTTTATTTCACTCTCGACATAATCTTGCACTGCATTTTAAACCTGATTCACAAATCTAAATTCTTTTAACTAAGTCTGATGTGCTTGTGTGGATCCTGACACTAGAGTGACACAGTGGAGAGAATTTCTGAGTTAGAGACTCAGACGAACCTTGTAATTCATTCTGTGCTTTGGGATGTGCTGAGGTAAAGGTGACAGACTGGTTCAGTGGGTGCTGTAAGTGGGGAAAATGAGTCACAGCCAGCCCAGAATGGGGCAGAGAGGTCCCAATCCCATCACAAGTGATCAATGTGGAATTAGCACAGTGAGTTAAACAAGGTCAGACTGGGTTCAAAGTATATATATCAGAGCACCAAGTGTACATTAGAACGTAGAAGAGACTAAATAAAGACAAAAAAAAAAAAAGACAAAGTGAACTCCAGATTACTAGAGAACTCTGTAAGATTAAGAGCCAAGGCTTCTCCTTCCATATAGAACAGGATGTGGTGGAAGACAAAATACTTTTTGGTAGTTAAAGATATTAATTGGTGTCAGTAATATAACTGAAGGAAACATCACCAGCAGAGATCAGAGAATAGCTTAAGAATGCGTTAACCATTATCTCAGAATATACTTGTACCGTAGTAGATTAACCACATTTTTATATAAAGCTGTTGGTTTATCTATAAAAGACTCCTCTGATGCCACTTAGCTGAGTTATACCTTAAGTGTGAAAAAGGTATTGAGACAAACTTCTTGCAACTTAGTTTGCATGTCTGAGAAGGAAGTCTACCAGAAGACAAAGGTACTTCTGCTCTAGAAGTTGGATAAGTGAGGACCACATGAGTCATATGTAAGTGGTGGTGGAAGTAGCTTATAAAGTGGGAAGGACCAAAAGGAAGTTGACTGGAAAGTCCTCCAAGAGTCAGAAAGGTACCTAATATAAGATTTGGCAGCAATCATTTTTGTACAGCTATATGGTTATTAGAGCTTTAGAAAGGAGAATTGGTCACCTACCTTGGTGAATTCCTCTCTCGCCTGCTGAACGGGCAGTCCTCCTGATGGGTAGTTCTCTTGCATGACTAACAGGAGGCAGAGTAACAAACTTTTCCGCACACGTGTGAGGAGAGCTAACCTGCTTCATTGAGTTCAAAGCTTGAAGGACCAGCTCTCCCATCACCTTATCTGCTGTTTTGCTTATGTCATAGATCTTTTGTGATGCCAACAAACTGTGTAAGGAACTCACAAACTAGGATATTAAAGAAAAAATCACCACCCTAACTAGTTCCCTAGGTTGGGGGGTACTCCTGGCCAGAAAATGCTAAAGAAGAATACTCAAACAAACTTATGACCAATGTGCTGCTTGGTCGGGTGGGTCGGAGGACTGCCTGTTCAGCAGGTGAGAAAGGAATTCACTGAGGTAGGTGACCAATTCTCCTTTCTCCCCCTGCTTCCAGGGCAATCCTCCTGACGGGATGTACCCGAGCTAACTAATCAGGGTGGGAACAAGCAGCACTGGGAGATTCCAGTACCGCCTGCAGCACCCTTCTACCAAACGCTGCTTCAGCAGAGGCGTAGGTATTGATTTTATAGTGTCTTACAAAAGTACGAATGGAAGACCAAGTAGCGGCCTTGCAAATCTCCTCGTAGGATGCTTCTGCTTTGAAAGCATACGAGATAGCAGCACCCCTGACTGAGTGTGGCCAAATTTGTAGGGGAAAGACCTTCCCTTTAGCCCTATAGGCTTCTATTATGCACTGTTTCATCCATTTCGAGATTAGGGTCTTTGAAGCCTTAGACCCCTTGTAGCCTACTCTAATATTTACAAACAGAGCTGAGGAAGTTCTGAAACCCTGGGTTCTTTTCAAGTATATCTTAAGGGCTCTGCGAACATCTAGACAGTGCCACTGCTTTTCTTTTGAGTGGACTGTCTTGGAGCAAAAGGATGGTAAATTTATTTTCTGGGTACGGTGAAACCAGGAATTCACCTTTGGGATAAAAGCCTCATCTAGCCTAAGGGTCACAGAGTCTTTGTTAAAAACCAGAAGTTTTCTTCTATTCAAAGTGCCCCCAGCTCCGACATTCGTCGAGCGGAGGTCACTGCAATCAAGGAGGACACTTTTAATGACAACATATAAAGTGACACTTGCTTGAGGGGTTCAAGGGGTGCCCAGGTCAAAGCATCTAGCACTAGGTTAAGGTTCCAAGATGGACACATGTGCACCACTGGAGGGGACAACTGCTTTGCCGCCTTTAGAAACAGACGTACACGCTGGTGTGTGGCAATTCTTTTGTTAGAGAGAGACAAGAAAACTGAATCTAGGGTTGAAACCTACCTTTGTAATGTGTTTGGCCTGAGACCTTTATCAAGCCCTTCCTGCAAGAACTCAAGAATTTCTGGTATGGCTGCTGTACCAGGATCTATTTTCCTTAATAGTGCCCAGGATCTAAACACTCTCCAGGTGCCCTTATATGCCCTTTTAGCAGTTGGTCTCCTGGATTCTAAGAGCATGTTCTGTACTGCTTCTGAATATCCCCTGCATTGCAAGGCTAAGCGTTCAATCTCCAGGCAGCCAACTTGAGCAGGCTCACTCCTTCGAACACCAGTGGTCCCTGTGAGAGGAGGTCGTGGGTGCATGGTAGGTGAAAAGGAGGTTGAACGCTCAGTTCCACTAAGTCTGGAAACCACTGCCTTCTGGGCCAGAAGTGGGTTATCAGGATAACGTGTGCCTGTTCCTGCCATATTTTTGCCAGAGTCTGAGTGATATGGGGAAATGGAGGGAAAGC
>QEPC01010227.1:4059488-4186685 GCA_003113815.1 Sphenodon punctatus
CTCCTGGATTCTAAGAGCATGTTCTGTACTGCTTCTGAATATCCCCTGCATTGCAAGGCTAAGCGTTCAATCTCCAGGCAGCCAACTTGAGCAGGCTCACTCCTTCGAACACCAGTGGTCCCTGTGAGAGGAGGTCGTGGGTGCATGGTAGGTGAAAAGGAGGTTGAATGCTCAGTTCCACTAAGTCTGGAAACCACTGCCTTCTGGGCCAGAAGTGGTTTATCAGGATAACGTGTCTGTTCCTGCCATATTTTTGCCAGAGTCTGAGTGATGAGGGGAAATGGAGGGAAAGCGTACACCAGGCCTCGTGGCCAGGGCTGATTGAGGGCGTCCACTGCCAACGCTCCTTGACCTGTCGCCCTGGACATAAAGCTTGGCACTTGCTTGTTGTCATGGCTAGCAAACATGTCCATCGCTGGTGATCCGAAATGGTGGACTATGCCTTGAAAAACTCTCTTGTTCAGTGCCCACTCGTGAGGATCTATAGTCCATCTGCTGAGCCAATCCGCCCTTTGTATTCTCCGCTCCCTTTATGTGTAACGCCCTCAGCAACAGTAAGTGGTCCTGGGTCTGTATAAACCAACAGATGGCTGTTGTGAATTTTGTGGCCCAGGTTCCGTAACGCTAGCTGGATTATCTTTAGTTCGAGAAAATTTATGCTGCGTTGGGCGTCCTGGCTGCTCCACGTTCCTTGAGCTGAGATGTGACTCAGGTGAGCCCCGCAACCTGTCAGGCTTGCGTCCGTTGTGAGTACCAGTCTCTGTGGTTCTACCAAGGGGATTCCTGTTTCTAATCTCCCTGTGTCTAACCACCAAGACATTGAGTGTTTTAACTCTGAGGGGATTGTTACCCAGGGGTTCCAACTCAGCGTTAGCTCTCTTTGCATAGGCTGCAGCAGTCTCTGCAATGGTCTGAGATGATAACGGCCCCACTGAACTTGGTGATGGGATGAAATCAATAGGCCCAGTAATCTCGCCAAGGTTTTCAGTCTGAGCTTGTCGCTTTGTATCACGGTGAGGACCAGGTTCTTGATTTTCTCCTGTCTGGGGGCAGCTACTGTGACAGAGTCTAAATTGGTATCTATTACCACCCCCAGGAGTTCCAAGGTGCATAATGGACTCAGGACACTCTTGTCTCTGTTTACTAGGAACCCGTGAGCCTCCAAGTAAGCTATTGTCCTGGAAACATGTGCCATCATCTTTTGTTTGGACAGGGACTTGATCAGAAGATAGTCCAGATATGGGTAACCATGCACGGCTTCCTTCTTGAGATTGGCTACCAAGGGAATGAGGACTTTTGTGAATGTTTGAGGGGCAGATGACAGCCCGAACGGAAGGGCTCTGTACTGCAGGTGTAGGCCGGTGTATCAAAAATGGAACCATTTCTGGTGGGCTGGGTGAAGCGGGATGTGGAGATAGGCTTCCTTCAAGTCTAGAGATGCCAGCCAGTTCCCTTTGGTCAGGCTTTGACATATAGACCCGAGGATCGCCATCTTGAATTTTTGTTTGCCGATCCACTTGTTCACAAACTTTAAGTCTAAAACTGCCCTCCAGTCTCCTGACTTCTTTGGGACCAGGAAAATGATGGAATAAATGCCCTTGTCCCTGTCCTGTAGGGGCACTGGCTCTACTGCCGCTATGGCCTTTAGCCTGACTATCTCTCTTAGCATCGCCTGGTGCTTGAGTGGGTGTTTGGAAGCAGGAGAGACGATGAAAAAAAACTCTTGGATTCCTGTGGAACTCGGAGGAATAGATGCAATACTATCTCCTTGACCCAGGCGTCTGAGAAGGCCTGAAGCCTGCCTCCTACCTTCAAGGACCTGGTCCAGTCAGGAGTCCTGCTTGGACTGGGCAGAGGGGAAATTCCTGGGCCTCCGCTTTTCAAACCTTCGCTATTTCTGTCCTCTAAAATGAAAAAGAGGCTTGTTATCCCTAGCTTCTGAAGGAAAAAAAATTCTAAAGGCAGCGGAGCTTCCACCTGCCTTAAAGCCCTGCCCTCGAAAAAATCTCCTCTTGGTTCCCAGTTGTTGTAGGGTTTTTGCTTTTGCCTTATCAAAGGCTTCTGCGCGGACTTTGTCCAGACACACCCCAAACAGCTTCTGGCCTTTGTAAGACCCAGCCACCAGAAGATTCTTAGCAATATTATCCCCAGACCAGGATCTGAGCCACAAGCATCACCTTGCTGCCACATTACTGGCTACGGATCTGGCTGCCCAGGAGAGAGCGTCGGTGGATGTGTCTGCCATGAGGGCTATGGCCAGCAAAATTCTAGAAGTTAGGGTCTTTGACCTCCTATCAGAGATTTCAGGGTCTTGAACCTCTGAACCATGCAATCAAGGCTCTAGCTACGTAAGTAGTAATGATGTTTATGAGCAGCACCGAGGCTGATGCATCAAAACTTTTTCTGAGGGCTGCATCAATTGCCTTATCTGTTGCATCTCTCGGATAGCAATCACCCTCTGTGGGGAAAAAGTGTCTGTTTGGCTAATGAGGCAGCAGCTGCATCCACCTTGGGACTCTTAAAGAACTCCTCTTTTTTTCTGGAAAAGGAGTAGTTATTTATTTATTCATTGTCTTGACCATAGGTCATAACAAGTAAAAATACGAAATACACAATACAAACTAGAATACAAAATAAAAATCTCAAAAAGATAACATATCAACACTACATAACCTAAAAATATAAACTTTCACCTTCTATATACCACTTACAACAACAAATAATTTACTTAAAATAAAATAAAAAGTTAACATAGAATAAATGACGGGATTAAATAAATTGGACCCGACACTTAAACAATTTAACCAAAATTAAAACCTCTAAAATTAGCCTTGCCCTTCCCGGGGCTTATGTTGGCAGCATTTAACCCCTGAGGGGGGACAAATATTCAATGAGAACATGCCTTGCCCTTCTCGGGGCTTATGTTGGCGGCACTTAACCCCTGGGAGTGAGCAATATTACTATCAAAAATGGATATACACAAAAAAATCCCTCCTACTAAGTAAATTCTCCTGGAATGGAGAATATGGGTTTCAGTAAAGACAACTATGGAACAAAATTAGAGAATGATAGTCCAGTGGATATGATTCCTAATCTAAAGCAATAATGAATGGCCAAGAAATATACCGACAAAAAAAACCCCGAACACACAGTCCAAAATGACCCAGATATGCTTATTCCTGTCCCAACAGCAAGTGGCATTTCTTCCTACCAGACTCTACCAGCCAGGCAAATTTAGCAACAGATCTCGTGACTTTTTCATTGGAATAAGCATTAAGTAAGCTATTTTCCAGTTGGTATTCCAATGTCCTTTGCCCTTCAAGAGCGGATAGATAAGTGATCTTCTCAATGAGTCAGTAAGTGGGCAGATCCTCCACCTTCTTTTGGGGACATCTACCGAGTCTCAATTTATAAGGAGTCCCATTATATCTACCTGTCAAGACTGCTGAAGGAAACTGCTGCAGCCGCAGTCGCGCAAAAGTCGCTCTAGTTCTTGAGTCCGTTAACTGCGCCAAATAATTTTCAAACTGAAAAGTGCTTTTAAATTCAGCATAAATGGGGGCCAGCGTAGAGGCTTCCACTTGCATTAGCTCAGTTTGAGTAAAAACATCTTTGAGTCTAGAGTCCAACTGAGCCCGCACGCTCCTAGATGAAGATTTTGATGGCACCGTTACTGGAATCCCATAAGCCTGCACGAGCCTTTCTGTTCTATGGGACCAAGTATTTTTAAATTTTAGGGATTTTTGTTCAAGTAAGCACAATCTGGGCAACCTAGTATCGTTCATCTGCAAGAGACGAGACCAATATCTAAATAGAGCTTGCTTAACCTTTTATTCGGAAGGAAAAACCCCAAGCTCTGCTCTTGGCGGATGGGGTAGATGGAAGAACTCCCAATACCCTTTTGCATATTCTCATTTGAGCCAGCTCAAGCCCCTGGGAATAGGAATGACCCCAAATTTCTGCCCCATACAGCATCTGGGGTAATAATTTCTGGGATAACAATTTCATGTCCGGTCTAACCAATCTACCTCCTGCTGAGGCCCAAAATCTCAAAATTCCTTTGGAGGTTCTAGCAGTCCTCAATTTCACCATCTCAAGATGGGGTGTCCACCTACCAGAATAGTAGAACTGAAGTCCTAAGTATTTATAAATCTTGACCTGTTCAATTATATGTTCCCTGATCTTCCACTGGTTGGGTGCAAAATAGTTGGCAAAAACCATTACTTTTGATTTGGCATAGTTAATTTCTAAGTGGTTAAGAGCACAATAATCCCCCAGAGCCTTTAGTCGTCTCCTCGTGCCTACCTTAGAAAGTGACAAGAGGATCATGTCATCCGCATACAACAATATATATACATGCCTCTGCCCTATCGAAGGAGGGTGGAAGCAGGGACCAGACAAAGCCCCTATGATATCATTAATAAACAGGTTAAACAGGGATGGAGCCAATACACATCTGTTTTACACCATTGGTAGTGGGGGTACTGTCAGAGAGCTGCCCATTATTACCCAGCCGAACTCTGATTTCTTTATGGGAGTAAAGCTGCTGTATTAACTACAGCAATCTACCCTCAATTTTTAATTCCCCAAGTTTTTCCCATAACAAATTCCTGTCAACCAGGTCAAACACAGCCCTCAAATCAACAAAGACTGTGTACAATTTGGTCTTCCTACCCAACACATACTTAGAAATCAAGTGTGACAGGACGAAACACTGATCAATAGTGGAACGTCCTGCCCGAAAACCTGCCGGCTCTTCTGCTACTAATAGATTAGATTCAACCCATGCTCCAAGTTAGTTTAGCAAGGACTTAGCGTACACCTTGGCCAATATATCAATCAAGCTGATTGGCCTGTAGTTAGCCGGCGATAATCTATCACCTTCCTTAAAGACTGGAATTATAATGCTAGCATTCCACCCCTGAGGAATTATTCCTGTCTGATTGGTATAAGTAAATAAATTGCAAAGAACCGGCACCCACCAATCAACATGGTGGTGTAAGAGCTCACCGGGAAGTGCATCTTCCCCAGGGGCTTTGTTACTGGAGATGTCACAGAGCAAGCTCCTGACTTCTGCATCTGTTACTGGAGGCCAGCTAGGGCAGCAGTCCAGACCTTTTCTCCGGATACTAAGATCTTCTGAATACCTATTAAAAATAACTTTAAAGTGCTGCTGCCATACTGTACTTGGGATGTTAGGATCAAAGTTGGGATCGTAGTTGCCAGATCCGTTTTTAACCAGATGCCAGAATGCAGTGAAGTCCTTGTTGGAAATAGCCTCCTCCAATTGATTCCACAGCTGATACTGATACTTACGTTTTTTCTTTCTTATCAGCTTTTTATACTTGGCTTTGGCTTGAACTACTAGCGAGAGCCAAAAAGGGGAAGAAATAATTTTTGCACATCTCGCTTTCTGATTTAAATCACGCTTATATTCTCTGCTTTTAAGCTGGACAATAATATTGCAAAAAGCTGGAATTAAATTGTTGTTGGTTGGATTCAGCCCCATAATTTCTTCCCTAAACCCCATTAATTCCTCAGATGCAAACTCCACTCTAGCTTTTTCCGTGATAATATTATTCCATCGGGGGGGAATGGTGGTCCTGCAAAGCTAGATGAGCCACTGACTGATTCACTGTACTCCTTGGCGGAGGCCTAAAACTGTAGTCCACTTCCAACACAAGGGGCTGATGGTCACTGGAACCATAAGGCAAAATTTGGCAGTCCAAGTTGGAATCCAAAAAAAGGCCAGGGGCACATATGTAGTCGACTATGCTAGTGCCCGTGGTAGATACAAAAGTCCAATCACCCCGAGGATCAGAAGCAGTTCTACCATTTAATACTTTATAGTTCGTCCTGTATAAAAACTGCAAAAATTGAAGGCCAAATGAATTCAGGACTGAATCTCTAGAGGACCTGGGTGGAAAGAGGAAATCATCATCCTCTTCTGCCATTAGAGCTATAATAGCTGAGTCCGAGTTGTCACCAACGGGTGGTGCTGGGGGAGGAAACATCGTGCCCCCGCGCTTTACCGTGTGGCGTTCCGCAGGGATCGATCTTGTCTCCGTTGTTATTTAATATCTATATGCAGCCCTTGGGGGAGGTCGTGAGAGGGTTCGGGGTGCGATGTCACCAGTATGCTGATGATACTCAGCTGTACCTCTCCTTTTCTACTGACCCAGACCCTGCTATCTCGTTGCTATCCCAATGTTTGGAGGCCGTGGCGGATTGGATGCGGCGGAGCAGACTGAAGCTCAACCCAGATAAGACGGAGGTGATGGTGGTGGGGAGGGCGAAGGGGGTGGTGGCCCCCCTGGTTGGGGGGGTTTGCCCCCCTGTAGCTCAGCAGGTCCGGAGTCTGGGGGTCATATTGGACGCAGACCTGCGGCTGGAGCGGCAGGTGGAGGCAGTCGCTAAGGCTGCCTTCCGCCAGCTTTATCTGGTACGTAGGCTGCGTCCGTATGTCTCTGGCCCGGACCTGGCCTCCCTCATCCATGCCTTCGTCACCTCGAGGCTCGACTACTGCAACGCGCTCTACGTGGGGCTTCCCTTGTTCTTGGCCCGGAGGCTGCAGCTGGTGCAGAATGCGGCGGCTCGTCTTCTTACGGGGACGGGTCGCCGGGAGCACATTACACCGGTGCTCCGAGCTCTGCACTGGCTGCCGATAGTGTGCCGGGCCAAGTTCAAGGTCCTAGTGATGATCTATAAAGCCCTATACGGCCTTGGCCCCTCATACCTTAGGGACCGCCTCGCCCTTCGCGCCCCGGAGCGGCTCCTGCGGTCTGCCGGGGGTGCCCTCCTGGAGGTCCCCCGTGTTAAGCGGGGGGCCACGATGGAGCGTGCATTCTCGGTGGTAGGACCGCGGCTGTGGAACTCCCTTCCGGAGGAAGCTCGCCTGGCCCCAAGCCTTTTAACATTTCGGCGGAATTGTAAGACCTGGCTGTTTGCCCAGGCCTTTGGGAGGGAGGGTGGGGAGGGATAATTTTAATCCCCCACCCATTTAGTTTTCTGGTTATTATGTTTCTAGCCCTGTTTTATATGATATGTTTTATATTTATATTTTAAAATGAATTTTAATGTTTGATGTTGATTATTGTGAGCCGCCCCGAGCTGCACTGCAGGAGGGGGCGGGATATAAATTTGTAAAATAAATAATAAATAAATATATAAATTCTGGAGTTAAAGTCCCCCATGAGGATGGTTATTACATCGGGGAATTCTTCCTCCAAATTAACAAGATACTCCTCCAGCTGGAACCAAAAACTAACCCTTTCATAAATGCCCCTAACACGAGGTAAATAGATGTTTATTATTATCAAGGGTGGCGATTGCTCCCAGGATAATCTTATCCCTAGACTATTCTTGGGAGTATTCGGTATTAGACATGAGTGCATCTGAAACTTTTGGTTAACCAAAATGGCTAAACCTAAAAGGAGTATAGTGACTCCTGCATTTTATTCATTTTAAAAGCTTTGGCGGGAGATTTCCACTCTGACAAGACCATCCTCTCAAAGGCATTGTCCACAGGAACCCCTGAGTCTCTAACATGTGCTAAGGGCACATGAGCTCTGGGTTCTTCTTCCTCAGAATCTGAGAAATCTCCCTTTCTTCTCTTTCTTGTAACTTAAGGGTTTTAACCACATGAGCCATTAACTCCTCTTTATATTGGATGGGGAACTCTCTGTCCTGATATTTTGAGGTGCCTGGCTGTTCCTCCAGTTCCCCTTCTAGCTCTGAATCCTGATCAGAGCGCTCTGAGGAGGAAGAAGCTCTCAGGGGTTTGCAATTTCCAGGAGCTTTAGCCTGGGTATCAGAATCGTTTTCCACAGAAGAGGAGAAAGAAGAATCCAAAAGCTTTGCAATGGCGCCACCTGGCAACCTGCTGGCTCCTCGCACTTTCTTTGCCTTTGCCTGATTTGGTGCCTTTTTTACCTCAGCGCGGGGCCTTTTTCTCTTCCCTTGTTTCTTCTCGCACAGAAGATTCAGGGAGTCCAATAACTTTCCCATGGTCTTATTAAGGCATGTCAATGCCTCCCACCATGCTAGCGGTTCGATGTCCGCTGCCTCCGGGCGCTGCAGGGGTTCGTGTGTGTCACTGTCTCCCGCTGCTCCAGAAATTTGAACACCCCCTTCAGCCATTGCTTTCGGAGGGGGAAAGGCAGATGAGGAGTATGGCTTCTCCTCAGCAAAAAAAGTTGGCTCCGGAGAGTCCGGGCTCCGCCTACCAAGAGCGGGGGGAAGCTGATCAAAAAATCTCTAACAGGCCACTGGAAACTAACTCAGTCCCGTCAGCTCCCCTGCACCAAAGCTGCTGCTAAGGTGTCACCCGGAGTGTAGTCGCGCTTGTTCAGGGCTGCTGCAGAGAACAGAGGCGCCCCCGATCAAGCCACACCGAAACCAACTCTTTTCTTATTATTTTTCTTTCCTAAGAAACAGCACTCCTGCCGGTCATGAGGCAGAGATGAACACTGAGGAACGAAGCAGGTTAGCTCTCCTCATGCATCCGTGGAAAGGTTTGTTACTCTGCCTCCTATTGGTCATGTAGGATAACTACCCGTCAGCTGCCTGGGAAGCAAGGGGAGAAAGAGGTTTCAGTCTTGCATCTTCACTAACACCACTTATGGGACCCGTTCTGAGATGGTGTCTTCTTTATGTAGTACAATACTTTTTTTCTGCACCTGTGCTACTTCACAGATCAATCCTTTAAATCAAAGGGGTTACTAAATAATAGTATTAGTAATTGATATCTGGTTGTTCATACTTACATGCTTAACAAAAAGGGATCCCAGTTTTTCTGGATCTTCAAGGCATTTCTCCAGTTCTCCTAAAAAGAAGCTGAACATAAAGAGAACAAATCCTTTACTTTTGTGGCACATTACACAGCAACAGGTCATGTTAAGACACAGTAGTTTGATTTTCTGCCTTGTGTATGGTTTTCCCTTTCTAAAAGCCATTGTGATCAAAACTCAAAGATACCTGTTGAGCACAAGTCTACAGCCAAAATACACCAACGTGCTTTGAGAAAAGGTTTCCTTTCTAAGAAAGAAATAATAATGAATTTCTTACCTTCCAATTAATATTCTCATACCAAGGAATTTCTCTCAAATGGGACCAACGACTCCCAATCAAGCACCTTCTAGCACCACAAAAATAGCAGTAATTTCTCTCTTTTGAATACAACCCCATCCATGAGCTATACAGGCAGATACCACATCCTTCTTCTCCAGCTGTGGAAACTTCCAAAGCTATGCAACAATCACCACCAATTGAGTAACTAAGGGTGATGGTGGTGGTGGAATCAGTGGGCATGTGAGAAAGGCGGCAGCAGCAGCAGCTTCTCTGAGCTCCAACAACACAGCAGCCAATTTAACATCAAAAAGCCACACACGATAGTCCAGGAAAACTCTGTAAAAAAACAGGCTTAACCGTGAAAAAATTGCAAGAAAAATTGAACTTAAAAATGTGCTGAATCCGAATATGCAGTTTGCTAAGCTAGCAGTGGCGGCAATGTGTTTTTAGGGGGTGGGGGACCATGAGCGATTGACCCTTTCGATACTTTTCAAAAAAATTTAATGGATTTTTGGTGTCCAGAATTGAATGGGGAGCTATAGAATTAGTCTCTTTAAAGCATTGAGAAGGTGTGTGGTTAGTTATACTGGCCCTTGTTGTGTCAAAAGGAGGTTATGAGCAGTTTTAGAGTTGGCAAATGTGTTTTGTTCATTTAGTTAAGTGTAATTTAGTGGGGTTTTCAGCAATATATGTTAATTCAGGCAATTATTACTCTTATTTACCATTTACTTATTAGTTATTACTATTAGTTATTACTACCTATTAATTATTACTAATAATCCGAGAGTTGATCTTGGCTCAAGAAGCCGACCTCAAGTGTATTACAGCGACCTGGCTGGACAATGGGTCGGGGCCAATATTGGCTGATCTTGTTGCAGCTGGGTACTCTGTACAGCACCAGCCCAGAGCAGAGGAGCGGGGAGGTGGTGTAGCTGTTGTTTTTAAGGATACTTGGTTTGTTAGGCGGTATCCTGTGCAGACCATCTTGGGCAAGGAGAGGGGGTCCACCTCGTGATCAATTTGGCTGGAAACAGATTAGGGCTGCTGCTGATATACCGTGCACCTATCTGTATGGTAGCATCCCTACCTGCTCTAGCAGAATTGGTGTCGGAGGCGGTCTTGCGGTCCTTGAGGACCTTGGTCCTGAGGGACTTCAATGTCCACACCGAACTTGGGGAAGCAGAGGGTTCTTCTGCCTTTTAGTATTCTTGCCTTTTAGTATTTAAATGTTTTTAGTATTTTAAATGGATTTTATATTGTTGTTGCTATGTGCTGTGTTGTTTGCCGCCCCGAGCTGCTGATGTGCAGGAAGGTGCGGGGTATAAGCACCTGTAATAAATAAATAAATAAATAAATAAAATATTTTTTGTTTTGTTTCAGAAAGGCAAGGCAATTTTCTGCGTGATCTATAAACAAGAGATGCTTCAATCTGAAAGGGTAGTCCTAGGGTAGAAAGGGTCTGAAAGCATCAATGAAGCAAGTTGAAAGTGGAAGTGTTCCACCGATATTACTGCACAGACTGGTGATGCCGCCCACAAGTCATGCAGAGCCAAACACGAAAATTGACTTAACAGCTTTTGGCAGCACACTCTAAGCTTGCAGAGACTGAGAAACATGTATCTTCATGGCTTATAGAAAACTTCGACTACAAGGTTGACTGCTTTTTTTGCACCACCCCAGTAATCATCGATGCTAAAAGCAACAAATGATACAAGAAGATGGATGGCAGAGTCCTAACTACAAGTTTTGAAAAGACTGTCAAGAAGGTGTGTGCAGATTGGAAAGACAAATGGTCAGAAAAAGTTTTAGCTTGTGTCATATTTGCTACTGCAGACCTTCATGCAGATGAAGTTGTCAACCACAAATCCTGTCATTCAAACTTCCTGACAAATAGAAATATCCCGGTTAAGTATCATAGTGAAACTACAAGTGATGCATCTCCAAAGACACAACTAGGACGTCCTAAAAATACAGAGCAGTTGGAAGTATTCAACAAAGTTATGGAATTTTTACAGGAAAATGACTACGAACAGATATCCATTAGTGACCTGGTCGACAGCATGAGCGCATACTTAGATGGTTCAGAAGAGAATGCACACAGCAATCACTACGTGAAGAAAATGACTGAGAAGCGAGTTTGGTAATTGTGCTGTTTTTTTCAGAAATCAATGGTAAACCAGATGTTACACTGCGAACAACAGTAGACGTTATACTACATGACTACTACGAGAAGCCAAAGGAAAATGAGTTGGAATCTGAAAAGATAGCGATAATAAAAGTCGCAGCTGCAATAATCAAAAGTGATATAAAGTCAATTGAACAAAGGATGGACATTTATCCAAAAGATCTTGCCAGTGTTGATGTGAACATTGAGTATCTACCAGAATCTTTGTCAATCTTGTTGAAGGACCAGTTTGTTGGTGAGAATGCAGACAGAAAAATTTCATCTATTGGACAATGCATTATGCAAGCAACGCGACTCAAAGCAATCAGATGCCCACTTCAGCTTGCACTTGCAGTACAGCTACACCATCACTTCGGTTCCTGATTTCTAAATGTTATGCTTTACGCTCTTGGTTTCTGTGCATCTTACTATGAAGTGAGGAATTTCAAACGCAATGCATCATCATCAAACATCACAGTTATTGAGGGTCTATTAGGCAAATTCAACATATTGCTGACAACGTTGACCACAAAATATGCACGCTTGATGGAAACAACACCTTCCAAGGTATGGGAATAGCAGTAGCTGTAACACCACAATTGTCATTTTCGACTGCATTAGTATGGAACAGTAAGATAATGGATGCTTAAATCAGAGGTATGAACAAAATTACAATAAATTATGTGAGGCACACAGTATCCATTCCAAAAATATATTACGAGCTATTGCCAAGTAAGAGCATTGAAGATCCCACATGGAATATCGACATCTTGTGGAAGATGTCCTGGCTGTTTCCCTGTCATACACCTAATTGACATGGTCAATTGACAGGGTTCCATGCAACAAGTATTTGGCTACAATGAACCAGATATGTATCCTCCAAATTTCACCATTCTATTCATGCCAATTATTGATCTCCCAAGTGACCTTGCATTAATTCGACTCTGTACTTCGTTGCTGAGCAAAGCAAGCGTTACGCATTTCTAACCTCTATACTGGAAAGTCTATAACATAATTCAATCAGAACAACCGGATAGCCCAATCAAACAGACAGACAATAGGTCACCTGATGCAAGGCTCTGGATTGCAAGATATATTTGAACAAATATACACACCAAATGTGATGCATATGCTAAGTGGGAAGGCATTTTCCAGGTCTGAGAGAGGCCACTTGCTCACCGACTGGGCACTAAATACACTTTTGTTTTCTCTCCTTTTTGATACGGAGTTGCCAGTTCATGAGTTCAATATGCCTGGTGGTGAATTCACTATTGAAGAGCTAGCGGACTGCAATGTAATGTTTCGTGGTCTCCTAGAAGGTGCTGTAACAATGTTGGAGGTCTGTGCAGAACCAGCATTGAAAGTAATTGATTCAAGAATTGAATAATTGAAAGAGACCCCGAGTCAGAAATCTCAAACTGCTAAACTTTGGGTAGGGTTAATTACTTGAAAATGGTATACATTTTGAAGAAATTCATTCAAGCTGAACGCACGGGGGATTGAGACCTTCACCTGCAAGCTGTTGAAGCAACACTTCCATTCTTTGCAGCTTCCAATCACTTTTTATATGCTAAATCTTATCACATGCACCTTCAGACCATGGTAAAACGTAGGGAAACACATCCTCAAGTCTATGAAAGCTTCAAGACTGGTAGTCACATTTTTCAAAGAAGCCCGTGCTTTTGGGCTGGATTATCCCCCAACCTAGTTATAGAACTACTATCTGCATCCACGTGCAGCACTGTCAACTGGTGTATGCAGTGTTCGGTATGAAACGAGCGAGCAGCAAAAAAGATACCAGAGACTCTAGACTATGCCATGACAATGATGATATCAGAAAGATTCTAGGTTTTCTAAAAGAAATTTCTTCATTCAGCGATGATTCAACATTGCGAAACATCATTTCTAGAAAAACGGCTCAACCCGAAAGTCAATGTGCATGTAGCAGAGTATGTTGGGAAAGCTATCAAGGGCAATATGACAGGAGAAGATGCTAACAATTATTTGTTTAGAAGAAAAGTTTCTATCACACTCAATTTGAAGGTGTCATTAAAAATTCATGGAGAACGAGTCAGTGTAGACCCTGCCCTGTTGTTTCAGCACCTAGTGACAGTCGCTCAAGTCAGTGGCGTCGATCTGCAGGATTACATGAAATACAAACTTAATTTATATTCCCCTTCACTTTTGGAAAATAACGGACTGATGAGACAACCAGACAAGTCTTCACTCACAGATGCACTTGGGTGTGTCATCGAAGAATCTCAGCCTGTGAACGAAGACGTTTTGAATAACCTCCATGAAAGTCAGTATGTGTTAGATGGCGGCGTGCATCCCATGGGGAAAAAACATGACATACGAGGCAATTTGCAAAAAGTATGTTGATTATGTGAAGCGAAAAATACTGTTCAGCAACCATAGTCTTCAATGGTTATAGCTCCAGACCAACCACCAAAGAAATGGCGCATAGTAGGAGGGATGTAGGAAAGACCTATCCGCAGACAAACTTCAACAGTCAGATGGTTTTCTTGACCAAGAAAGAGATGTTCCTTAAAAATGCAATGAACAAGCAGTCTATCATCAATACGGTAAGTGAGTTTCTGAGGAAGGCAGAGGTTTTGGTACATCATGCGTCTTCAGATGCAGACCTTCTTATTGTGCTGACTGCATTAAAGTCTGCAGTCTAAACCAACTATCATCATAGGAGAAGACACAGGCCTTCTTGGTCTCCTCTGTCATCATGCTAAGCTTGAAAACAACCAGATCTTCTTCTAAACTGAGCCTAGAAGTGGATCAATAAAAAGGCAAATCTGGGATATCAAGGCAGCCAAAGAAAAACTAGGCCACTCTGTTTGACAAAACATGCTGTTATGCCATTCCTTTTCAGGGTGTGACATGACATCACGAATCTTCGGAATAGGAAAACCAGTCATCTTGAAAAAAGTAAACAACAGTCACTTCTTTCAGATTTCCCCAATTTTCTTGAATTCATCATCTTCAAAGCAAGACATTGTAAAGGCTGGGGAAGAGTGGACAATGAGTTTGTTTAAATCAAAAGTCTGATTCTACCCTGAATACGCCACTGGATATTTGTCCAAAAAGATACCGCCGCTTCCTGTTTTGTCGAGGCTAAAACCCTACCACCAATAATTGATTCCTGTAATACCACTCACTTCGCGTATACCTGCAAGTCCAACAGTGGAAAAGTGTCAATTGCTGGCTAGACCAAGCAGATTACGGTTGAATCACTGAAGGTGAAAGTACCAACCAGTTTACAGCGATTTACCACCAGCCCTGACATCACTGCTAAATAGTTTTACGTTGCAGTTACAAGGGTGACTGTTTGACCTTGCGGTGTTGCTGCAAGAAGCACAGAATGAAGTGTGCGTGGGCATGTGTAGAGTGCAAAGGAACAAGCTGCTTAAACTCTGTAAATGAAGTATTAGACAAA
This sequence comes from Sphenodon punctatus, assembly GCA_003113815.1. Classification (NCBI taxonomy): domain Eukaryota; kingdom Metazoa; phylum Chordata; class Lepidosauria; order Sphenodontia; family Sphenodontidae; genus Sphenodon; species Sphenodon punctatus. The sequence continues at coordinate 4,074,170 of QEPC01010227.1, forward strand.
GAAGAAACTGACTGACTGAATTTTTTGAAAGTTTTCTTGGTTTACTTTAAAGGAAAATAACTTATTTATATAATAGTAAAAGTTATACGAACAAAATAATTTGCATTTTCTTACCCTCATATTTTCTACATGAACTTCGAATTTCCAAAATTAATTGCTCACGATACCTCCCGCCTCCCTGAAAAACACACTGCTGCCACTGCTAGCTTAGCGAACTTTGCATATTCTGATTCAGCACATTTTTCTCAGTTGATTGGTGAAAGTTTCATTTTTCTTGCAATTTCTTCAGCGTAAAAACATAGGTTTCCTGGACTACAAAGCCTTTAAGAAGTGTCCAAGTGTAGCTCTTCTACTGAAGATCTTCAAAGGTAATATCTACTATCCAAAGGTAAAGAAGATAAGGGCTCAATTAAAGCCTTTTGTGAGCAACATGCCTCCCCTCCCACAACTGAAGGGCCATGTGCTAGAAAGACCAACATGGAGGAGAATGCAAGTAAGTTTGATTTGACTTTATCTTACTTTAAAACAGGAGTTTAACAAGATGAATTTTGTCCAAGGGAAATTGCTTGAAGAAGAAGTTACTGAACTTAAACATACAAATCATAACATGGATAAAAAGTTTGATAATTAGCAGAAAAGGCTGGAACATGCTGAACAAAGGATTGGGGCAGTGAAAGATAAAAGCTAGCAGCTTGATGGTTATTATTTAGAGTCAAATAAACAAATCCAAACTTCAAATGAAAAAAGGCAAAAGATTTCAAAAACTGGAGATCAAATTTAAAATTTATTTGTTTCCCCGAGGGAGCAGAGCAGGATAACCAATTAAAATTCATAAAGAGCTTCCTAAGACCAATTAATGGTGTCTCATCTAACTGCACCAGATATGCAAATTGAAAGAATGCACAGAATTTCAGGTCCCAAACCTAAACCTAACAAACTCCCCAGAGCCATAATAGTGAAATTCCTAACTGAACTGAGTTGGCAAGAACTGAAACACTTGTCTTTTTTTCTCTCCCAGCGCAGAGTGGGCAGCCTGAACTGATGGGAATTGTCCCTCCTCACTTGCAGTAGGCAGGAATGAAGATTGACAGCCACTGTAAGTAGGAAGGGCCATCCTCCCTTCATTCCCTAGGATGAGACTGTCAAAGCTAGTCAAACTAGTAAACTATTCAAGTAATAAAACTGTTATAACTAAACCGAACAAGATAACTAATAACTATTTAATGGAGAGTAAAGAGTGGAAAGTTCTCGAAAGAGAGAAATAGTATATCCTCCTCAAGCCTTCCACTATACTGTGCTGGTAAGGCTATGGGAATCTTTGCAGGGTGGAGACAGGCTACCCCCTCTGCTAGAGAGAAGAACGATAATTCACCGGTAAGTGGAAATTCACCTCTCTCTTTCAGTGAGGCCCTAATTTAGGAGTCCTGAGTTTTCTGCTGCTCCTCTAAGAGGGTCGGCAGCTGTCTTTTAGGCTTCTATAAGCATGTCCTCAACCATCTAGAAAAAGTGGACTTTGCTACCTTCTAACCCCAAAGGCTAGGAATAGAGCAGAGTCCTTTCTAAAGTGACTAGTTTTTGAGAGGACACCTTGAGTGCCCTCCTTCTAACGTCTAGGGCATGTCATTCCTTCTCCCCGGGAGTACCTGGTTTAGGACAATAGGATGGCAGGCTAAATTCCATTTCCCTATGAAATGAGGAATTAATCTTGGGAATAAAGGCTGGGTTGAGTCGGAGGACCACCCTGTCTCAATCGAAAAAATCAGAGCTCCAGATCAGAGGATAGAGCTCCCCGCTCCGAGACTCTCCTAGCAAAAGTAATTGCTACTAGGAAGCAATACACTGATGTTTATTGAACATCAGGGGAACCCGGGACAGAGGTTTGAAGAGGGGCCCCCTGAGGGATCTAAGAACTACATTCAGCCTTGGAAAGCGATGCTTAAGAACAAAGTAAGTTTTGCTGGCCTTAGGAACTGCCTCACATGATGGTACATTGAGATGGAAAGGGGGTCTCCATAGGTGGTAATGCTTGATAAAGCTGCTGCCTTTTTAGGATATTCGCTTTCAGTCCTATCTCTAGCCCTGCTTGGAGGAACTTTAGTACTTCCTCCACACCTGCTTTAGCTGCGTTACATCTGTTGGGATGAACACCAATATATGAACTTTGACCACGTAACCCCATAGACTGTGTTCGTGGACAACTTTCAAGATGACAGCAAGGTGATCAGCAGGTTTCCTGAGTATCCCACTGCTGTCAGTTGTGCCCTTTCAACCTCCAGGTGGTTAGCTTAAGTTTTGGGTGAAGGAGCGGACCCTGTGAGAGTAGGTCTCAGTGATGTGGTCAGGGGAGACGGTCGTGGATTCTCAGACTGATTAGGTCCGAGACCCATGGTCTTCTTGGCCATTGGGGTGTCACCCGTATCAGTTCTGCTTCCTCTTCTCATACTTTGCAGCACTCTCAAGATCAGAGGAATGGGTGGAAAAGCATAGAAGGGCCTTTTTGGTCATGGGCGTGCAAGGGTCCCTGGTCCTATCGCCTTCAGGTCTTGTGTTCTCAAAAGGTAGTGCAGTGTTTTGTGGTTCGCAAGAGACATGAACAGGTCCATGCTTGGCATACTGAACACTGCAGATCATCTTGAAGACCCGGGTTGACAGCGACCACTCCCCCGGGTTGATCCTCTGTCTGCTTAGCCACTCCGCTTGACTGTTGAGGACTCCCCTATGTGGACTGCCTTCAACGATAATAGGTGTGCTTCCACCTATTTGAATAGTGAGATTGCTTTGGCTTATAGTGGTCTGGATCTGAATCCTACTTGATGGTTCACATATGCCATCGCTTTAATACTGTCTGTATTAGGACATGTCTTGACCAAATAAAGGGGCAGAACTCTGCCAGTGCCAGGCGTATCACACTCAACCTCAGATCTGGATCCTAAATGAGTTAGTACTATTCTCAGGGGGTCTAGTAGAGGCATACATGAAGAGAACCTCTCCGCTGCATCCACCATTGCCTGTCTAGTTTTACCTCTGCTGGGAAGGATACCAATAGGTGAGACTGGGTTGAGATATCCTCCTGACAAGGCTGGAATGCTCTCTGCAGCAACTGAATGTGCCTGAGGGCCCAGTGGACCGTGACTGTGCATGAGATCAGTACTCCAAGTACCTGAGTTAGCAACATCAGCTCTGTTTCTCTCTCTGCTTATAGACATTCAAGTAGGGTCTTCAAGTTTTACCAGTCTCTCCATGGAAAGGAAGACTTTATATGGTATCCAATAGAACTCCCAGAAGGTTCAGGAGTTGTGTCGGTGTCAGATGGCTCTTTACCCAGTTCACAAGAAAGCTGTGAACCTCCGAACATAAGACTGTCTTCTTCAGAAGGATTTCTGCCTGGGAACTCGGAGATGCTCTCAATAGGATGTTGTTGAGGAAAGGGTAAAGGTAAACCTTCTCCGCCCACAGGTATGTCACCAGATGCAGTTGAGCTTAATGCAAGGGCCATGGCCACCAATGTCAGTGGCGTGGCAATCTGTGTGGCCAAGACCATCTCGGTGAAGATAGTCCGAATGATAGTGCCCTGAATTAGTAGTGTCTGTCTCCGTAGGTAAACCGGAGGAAACGACGCTGCAATGGGCAAATGGGAATGTGGAGGTATGCCTCTTTCAAATCTAATGATGCCAGGAATCCTCCTCTCTGGAGTGCACCTAGAATGGAGTGTCTCCATCTTGAGTTTTCTTCACTGACTCTTTTGTTTAAGGCCTTGAAGTCCAGAGTGGCCCATACATTGCTGTACTCTTTTGGCACTGTAAAGAAGGTGGAGTACACTCCAGTGCATTTTTGATCTTGGGGTACTGGCTCTACCCCTATGTCCACTAGGTGTTTGATAGCCTTTAGGGTGGTTCGGTGATTTACAATATCCTTGGAATCTGGTGATGGATGGAACTGGTTTCTTGAGAGGATGGAAACTTGACTGAGTAGCCCCTAGTGATACCGTCCCTTACCCAGACATCTGAGGAGGATGCTGCCCACTGCCCTGAAAACAGCTTCAGTCTCCCCCTGATTTTGGATGTTACTGGGGTATGGGGAGACAGTTGCCAGTCATGCTGAGGACTGGCTGGGCTTCCTGCTCTCAGGCTGCTGTCTACTGTAAGAAGGTTGGTTGAACTGGCTCCTCTTATGCTGTCCTCTGAATCTGTCGGGGTGATGATCTCTCCGAGACTGACGACCCCCTTTGGCCCCTATAGTAAGGGCTGGGGTGAAAGGACTGCTTTGAGTCTCAGCTGACGGGTTGAGTTGTGGCTTCTGTTTCTTTGTGGGCTCTGTAGTCAGGGCCTTGTCCATTGCTTCTCCGATTGCTTGTCTCTCTGGAAGCAGGCCCCTGCTAGGACTGACTTAGGAGACATCTACCTTCCATGGTCTTAGCTACACAGATTGCCATTCAGTGTTGGTGACCATGGCCCTTGTATTAAGATGACCTACATGTAGGATGGCATCTGTGGCAAGGACTGAGGCAGAGGTCAGCTGGTTGAAATCCTCTCTCAGCTCTTTACTGCCTGGAGATTTCCCTATGTCTGCCGCCCATAGGTAGTCTGCCCTGCAAAGGCTCGATGCTGCTGCTGAGTCCAGTGTACATGACTCAAAGTTTTTCTGAAGGGTGACCTCAATCTTTCTGTTTAGCAGTTCCTTGGGGAACCCTTCCCCATCTGCTGGGGGTGTCACTGACTTGACCATGTCTGCTACTGCAGCACCAACCTTAAGTGGGCTCACTAGTCCCATGTGGCTCTTGGGCAGGGAATAAAGGTGCCTACGTATTTATGTGGGCTTTTAAACATGGCTGGGGAGGCCCATCCCTCCTTTATAGCATCTAGGAAGGATTGTGCCAGGGGTAGTTCAGAGAGCCATAGAGAGCCTGGGGAGGGCTCTCTTGTTTTCTTTGGGAGGCTCTGCAGCTTGGGTGAATGTAGGGGGCTCCAGCTGAAGCTCAGAGGCCACTTTCCCCACTAACTTGTCAAACTGATCTAGTTTGAAAACCCTGACACCCCAAGGTTCCCCTTGCTTCTCCTGGCTGAGTTGGGGACCTCCCCTTTTCCCCACTCAGATCTGTCGGATGTTGAGGGAGAGGAGGAGGAGGAAAGCCTTCTCCCAGGTCTTTTAGATTTTCTGGGGGACTTGGATCCTTTCCATCCCAGGGCTCTCTTGCCTCTGCTATGGGACCTGGAGTGCCTCCCATGCCTTTTACCCTTCTTTTATGTGGGGTGCGGGACCTGCTGGAGGAGGTAGAGAAGAAACTGGCTGAGGAAATAGAGGGGGAGAAAGATGATGGTGATGGGGAACCCGTGATAAGGGTGTGTGTGTGTGTGTGTGTCTGCGCTTCTTCCCCTTGTTCCTTCTCCTGGAGGAGCTTCTCTTTCTACCCCTCTGGGCTTGGGATGGGTGCCTTCTGGATCCCTTCCTGGCTGAACGGGGTTTTCTGTCTGGAGCTGTCATTCCTGGGCTGCTTGCGGTGGGGATGGGTGTCAACAGTGGGAGTGCTCTAGGCACTGAGCAAAGGCACAAAAGCACCAAGAGCTGAGTGTGTCTTTTTGCTGCTGAAAAACCCTTCGACCAGTTCAACTCCTTCCCACGCAACTGCAAGGATCAGGAGAAGCGGCTCCCTGTGGGCAGAACCCCTTTAGTAGGGGAGGGAGTAACTCCAATGTGGCTAAGCACAGGGAGGGAAGAGGGGAGTAGGGCAAAGACCCCCCCAGGCTCTTGTACCCCAGCCAATGGCCCCTAACTCTGCAGAGGAGGCAGGGGTGGAGGAGCAGACCCTACGCAAAAGGGGAAAAGAAACAAAGAGAAAAGAAAGCCTATGTCCTAGCTGGGCTCTAATAGCCCCTAAAGCCTCTAGAGCCCTGCTCTAAACACGGCAGAACCAGACTGGGGAGCTGAGGGAAGATGGTCACAGAGACTGTCAATCTTTGATCCTGCCTACTGTAAGTGAGGAGGAACAATTCCCATCAGTTCTGGCTGTCTACTCTGCATTGAGAGAGAGAGAGAGAGAGAGAGAGGCAGGCAGAGTTTCAGTTCTTGCCAATTGCTTGAAAGTTTTGTGAAGCTACATCCAAGCCTAACTGTCTCCATCCAGCAGGTTTCTGTTATGGAAGAAAATTCATAAAAACAATGGGAGTGTGTTAAAGATGAGGATGTCTTGGCCTCTGCTGAAAGTACATACTTATAGTGTTAATGTGGCATCTAATCGCTAATCTAAATAGGTACGGAAACTGAGAAACTGGTTAGTGAAAGTAGGGTTTGCTGTGTTGGTCCCAAATATAGGAATAGAGACAAAGTGGTTCAAGAGATATCTTTTATTGGACCAACTACTTGGTGGAGGTATGTGAGCTTTTGGACCTAACAAGGTCCTTCCATCAGGCAGGTCTGGGGTTACAAATGAAGACCATTCAACTCCCAAGTTCTATTGTTTTGTTTATTTTATAAATTTAAAAGTTCATTCATTGTTGCAAAGTTCAATACTGAGATATAGGCTGCAAGTTAGGTAGGAACAAATGTTAGATAAAAACAAAGAAAAAAACAAATGGTTGAAGGGAGAGAGGGGCACGTAAAACATGGATAATTTCATTTAATTGCTTAAATTCCTCTGATGGAGACAGCGTCCAAGAACCTCCCACTGCATCATCCGGAGAGGAGGCAGATGCAGATTCCATTGACATAAGGGATTCTCCCACTACCAAGGCTTTCTGTTCTTGTTCCGCTCCCTCCTCCTCAATAGTGTATTCTTGGTGTGGGGAAGAGGGGGAAGTTGTTTCAAAGCCAATTCTCACTTTGTCGTCCTTGTCATACATGCCATTCGGTGTTACTTGTTCCTTTGGCAACAAATTCTCTCTTGGTGCCATCTGACAAGTTATTGCCTCCTCTGCTTCTGTAGAATCTCGCCTCTCCATTTGAGGTGGAGGGAAGGGTTGTCTAGAGAAAGTATGGGATGGGACTAAGGCCTCTAACCTTTGAGGCACCATGGCTCCCTGTAATGTGACTCCTAGCACCCTTCCCCACGATGGGATTATTTGTATGAATAAGATAATATTTCTACCTGACAATACTTCTGAGACTGATGTTTGCCAGAATTTTTTCTCTTGCACACACTTCTCTTCACCACGATTATCACCTACACATTTTAAAACTGATTAGCTCAACCAATAACTATACCTAAATTAAACAGAAAAATACCAAGCCACTCTCTCTTAATGTCAAATTCTCACTCTAACAAGGAGTGACTCCTCAGCCAGGGCCAAAGTGTTGGGGAGGGTGAAGGGGTACATTTAACCAGGGCCCAGGGGGCTGCAAGCCAATTACCATGAGAAAAAAAACAAGAGGCTAAACTGTTGATGCTTGAAGATGTTTATGCAAACTTATTTCCCTGTATCTATGGGGTGTCCAGATCTTGTAAGACCTTGTGAGTTTTGCTAGAGTCAATCAGCAGCAGTGATAGAGCAGAATAAGCAACATTCTGAACAGCGAGCTGCTGGCCCAGGCCCAGCTCTAGAACAGAGAGAGCGAGCTAGCACTCATAGGCATTCTACTATGACAAAAACGCTTAAGTCACCTTGATGTTTTGTCTACGGAGTGTGAACTTGCAAGAAAAAATTACTTTAGTGAGGTCATTCATGATTTCACCATGAAAAAGGCCAGAAAATAAAGTTGTAAAGTGATATGGTTATTTTATGTCATTTCAGAAATAAAATAGAAATTTTTCATTCATGACTCATGAGATTGTGTGTGTGGCATGGGGTCGTGATGGGAGGGTCCCATATTACAATTTTTTACTGGGCCCAGAGAAATGATGTTTGGGCCCTGCCCTCAGCCTGAATAAAGACGAGAGATGGGTGAGAAGGAACAGAGATGGGCAGTGTCTGCCTCTCCTGTTGATAAACTGGCAGTGATTCATGCACATTAGCAACAGGCAAGGGAGGTGCAGAGGCATTGCAATAATCACTGCACTTCAAACAGTCCCTGGTCAAAACACAGCCTGTGTGGGCACTCCAGTTGTGGAACTATAAAATGGTCAATGATGTAGAACTTGAGATTTTGATTGGGTATCTCACTCTTTGGCATCCCATACCCCAAATCACAGGTGGAGTTTTGCTAGGTATTGTGAAGCTTAGCACCCCAACCATCCCTGTGTGCTACAGAACAGAGCTGTGCTTGGCACGTATCTTCCTCTAGCCCTGGTCCAAGAACTAGGGCATAGGAGATTGAATATCACTGGACTTCCCCATAGACATCTCCACTTCTCAACATGCAAAACCCAGGATCTACAAGAAAAGTGGCACAACCTGCTATCTAATTAAATTTCCTACAAATAAGCTAATGGACAGGCTACTCAAGGCCACAGTGAAAAACAAAATCAGGGATCCTGCATATTAAACTCAAAGCATAGCTCCTCAGCCACACAGTTAACTCTGTTGCAGACCTATAGTAAACTGCTATGTAGGTTTACTGGACAAGCATGTTCATGACTTCTTCTGAGGCCAAGTATAAAAGAGCTGAGAAAGTGCTCTGGTAGTTTATAGAGCTTTGAGCTGGGGCTCTGAAGGTCCATGGCTCAAGACTGCCTTATGTAAGGTGAAGTTATATGAGGAGACTCTAAGGGCTAGTATAGTAGAAACAAAGATCTGCTCACCTGATAAATGACAGAGTCAAAGCATGAATTATTAAAGGCCTCCAAACTAGAGTTTCAGAGGCGGCAGTGAAAGACTACAACGATCTGAGGATAGCAAGAGGTCCCTGCAACAGGTTCCTAGGCTGCTTTAGAAGTGGGTGGGGGCAGGACTATGAAGGCTCTTATGGTTTTTATCAGGTTTCCTCCCTCTAGGGTGGCGGGAAGGACTCCCAAAGGAGCATGAGCACTGTATGCTGAAAAAGATGGTTTCTGAACAGGTGGAAGTAGCAGTCTCTTCTGCCATGGTTCATTGCTAGCTTCTTCTGCAAAGCCTGCACCTTTCATGGAAGAGCCAGTGTCCCAGCTAGGCGAGGCCTTGCTCATCCCTACATAAAGCAGTAAAATGACTAGCCCCTGAGGAGTGGGCCTCTGGTCCCAGTCCATATGAGAAGGGAGAAGAAAAAAGCAGGAGAAGACTTCAAGTCACTTCCACACTGAACCTAGACCTGACCTACACCATAAAGTGTATGGTGGTATGCCAGACCAAAGTACCTAGTGGGGGGAGAAAGGGCATGGTTTCTGCCTATACAGCCTGTGGAAAGGGTTAGCACCAATAAGAAGAGAGCACTGCTATTTCTGAGGTATTAATCCTTTGGAATCGTAACCTCACAATGTTCAAAGATCAGGGAAGCATCATGCATACAAGTGCACTGGGTGAAAAAAGCAGATTTTCTTTCCCCTGCTTGTTTTTTCCAATAAGGTTTGCTAATTATTCATAGGTAAAACTATCCATGCACAATAGAGTCCCCCCTTCTAAATGCAATATACACTTGACTGCTTATACGGGGTTCCAACATAAATACCTGTATATATAAACAAATCATACTTCAAAATGAGTTTTAACTATAAAATATAAAGGAGCAGCAGCTCTGTAATGTGCAACTACACTGCATTGCCATCTGCTTTTATAGTCATCTATTTGAAAGCTACTTTCACAAAAGGTTCAGGGATTCTGTGTGTGTGCACGTGTGTGTGTATAAGTGTAGTAGTAGTCCCTGTTTAATTAAACATTTAACCAACACCACAGGTAATTCTTAAAATTATACATACTCTCTGTGCCAGTCGTATATCTGATTAATGTTGCCAAACACAATTTTATCTTTCCCTTTCATGTCATCAGGAACACCATCCTCTTTCATAAGTGCCATGTAACCCTGGGGGGAAAAAATTGGGGGGGGGGGGAGTTTGAGATTTTATTTTAGCAGCTTTGAAAACATTACATAAGGACTTGAATGCATTAAGTCAGCAAATTAAGAACCCCAAATTATATGTAATAGTGTATTTAAAGATAGCACCTCCAAAACATCTTCCACATAGATGGACATTACCAGTTACGTGTAAATATCTGGTTCTACTTACCCACTGCTCTTCATTAATTTGTTGTGAATGGAATCAGAATGACAAATTTCACATTCTCTCCCTAACCACACATTTCCTAGTTTTTAGCACAATTTGAAAGAGCTTTTACTCATATTAGCTTCAGTTTACATGAGCAAGATTTGGTTCCAAATGACGTCAATGTACCTTTAAAGTATTACTTAAAGTGGTTTTCCATTTTCAGGACAAACTCATCATAACCTAATAGCTCCATGTCCTTGTAAGTTGCATGGACTTCCTGTCCTTAGCAGAACTGTAGTTATTTCCACATTTTCTTTCAGAAGCCATCATTGTCAACAAATCACACAAGACAAATCCATAGAATAGGAAAACTGGATGATTATGGCTGCATTCACATCTGCGGCGGCAAGACCCGCAAGGAAAGACACAGCAGTGGGGAGGAGTTGGAGGGCAGAAGAAGAGCCGGTGTGAACGGGTATGTGCCGCGGCTTCCCTCGCGCATGTCATGGAGCAAAATCCTGCCCTGACATACGCGAGGGAAGCTGCAGCACATCCCCGTTCACACCGGCTCTTCTTCTGCTCTCCAACCCCTCCCTGCTGCCGTGTCTTCCCTCGCAGGTCTCGCTTCTGCAGATGTAAATGTGGTCCTAGATGACCATTAAAAGGAATTTCTTTACCAGCTGTTTTATCAGTGATTCTAGGGGGGCCAAAGTAAGGACGAAAATAATGGTAAAGATCTGGAAACGTAATTTGTATTAGAGTGGCACTTGTACCACGTAAGTAAACAGTAAAATGAGTATAGGATAACAAATCTTAGACCAAACACTCACATATAAATAAAGTACTGATTGGCAGGCACAGCTTGTTCACAGAATCACTCACCTGCTAAATGAATGCTAAGCTTGTGTGATTAATGTTTGTTTGACCACATTTTAGGTATGCAGTATCAGGCACTTTTAGTTCAGCGTACAGGTCTGATCTGCTTTTTCTCCTAGGTGATGGCCATTAATCTACATTAATCTAATAGCCAACTTCTTCAACACAAAACTGCCAGTCTCTCCATTACAACCACTTCTTTGAAAGGGCTTGTAATTCAGCACGCTTCTCTATAACAATGGGTGCCTCCACAGGACCTGCAGAGGGCTTGATCCCTGTGTGCCCTGGGGTGGACAATTGGTGTTGCCACACTTTGGGGCGAACGCAGGGAGCAGGACAGATGGTTGCTCCTCTCCCCCTCTGCAGGGCAGCTGGGTGGGCTGGCCAAGGCACCGGATACATGAGCTGACACCTGGACCTCCCCCAGCCCACCCACTATCCCACTCCCGGCCGTGATGAGGCCATATGGGACTGGTGCTAGTGCCTGCCACTCAGAGCCCCGCAGTGGACCTCACCAGGTGGCGGGGCAGATGGGGACCAGGCACACAAGCAGCGGCACACTACCCTGCCTTGGGAAGCCTTACCGCACTTTGGGTAAAGCTGCTATGCGCTGTCTCCTGACTTTTTCTGAGGACACAGCACATGGCAGCCAGCTGCCTGCCCCGCCACATGGGGTGCGTGTGATATCTGGCAGCTACCAGGCACACGATGTACTGCATTGTGTAGTAAGTCTGCCCAGAGTGGGGTTAGGCTGCCCAAGACGTGATACATGCATTGAGTGGCTGCAATCAATATTAACTATTGGTTTATAAATTTGTAGCAGCTTATTTTGACAGGTTGCCACCACTAAGGTTAATGGGTATGCAGTGAGCAACACACTGAGCAGCAAAATAGGTAAATACTTTTGGATTAGAGACAGAATCCTGCTGTCAACATGCCAATCACACACTGAGAAAGCCTTCTCCCTTTGGAAGAAAACTGGTACAGTTTATTAATTCCTTAAAAAAAAAAAAAAAAGATTGAACAGGAAAGCCAAATTAGGATATTGGTCTGTTCTGATAGGTGGCTGTGATAACATGAGGAGGCAACTTCCAGGCAAGAGGCAGCTGGGTAACTTGCTGACAAGGTCTCATGCCTTAATTTGAAAAATATGTTGCAAAACAGGCTGTCCCTATAAAAATGTCCATTGGGTGTTCAGCTGGAAATGGTAACTGCAAATTGTAATTACTTCTTTCTACTCAGATAAAAACCACCCTTCTATGAAGTTCCTAACGGCTAGGAGTCCAGGCGCTGAACAGATTCAGGCAACATTGCTGCAAGCCAGGAGGATTCAAAATGGGGTAATGCAGCAAAATGTTTCGAGACAAATATAATCCAGTGATCCCAAACAACAATAAAGACAAGCAAATGGATGTCAAATAGACATCAAAATTATGATCCCATCCCACAGATATCACAACCCATTGGGGAACTTCAGGTATATGGACACAAGCTAAACTAATCCTTCCTTAGAACAGTTGACAGCTTACAGTCCGATCACACAAACACTTAAGCATCTGTGAAGTGTTATTCATAAGAAGTCATACTGAAAGCTGATGCAAATTATGTCATCCACATGAAGTAGGGTTTGAGAGATTAGGGATTTAAATGAAGATGCACTGCAAGTGGGTGTAACAACCAGAAGGGGCGTGGGAAGGAAGATGATGAGAGCATTGATAGCTAGTCCATGAAGTAATGTTCTCTTCAGGGAACAATGACAATCAAGTCATTTTATGTTGTTTTAAAGGCATAAACAAGAGATTTACATCAATACATTATCAGAGAAATCATTTATATGAATTTGGTAAGGATAGGACTGCTTGCTCACGTTACAGAATCACACAGTACTTAAAAACTCACGTATGATTCAGTAATGTGAGCAAGTGCACTTCTACATAAGGTAGTAATAAACACGTGCGTTTGACAGGGCTGAAAATCCAGCCCGGTCACATAACTTAGAATCTCACATGTGTTTAAACGGGAATCTTACCATAAGATAAACTTACGGTGAGATTCCCCTTTCCCCTCCTTTCCCCCCCCCCCCCATTGGGCTGGGCGTGCACGCGCGTACGCCAGGAAAAGCCTCCCACCCCAGTAGATCCCTGCACCCTTTCCTCCAACCCAGCAACTCACCAGGGGGCAGCAGCGGTGGCGGCGACAGCAGCAGGGACTTCTCCAGTCGCCTCTCTCCATAGCTTCGTCTGGGCATTTTCATCCCCTTGCGATGGGGTTTTTAGAGCAGCTGCCCCAGATTTAGTCATCCAGCTGCAGCTGTCTGGAAAGTCCATTGGGAGGGGCTGGAAGCACCCAGAGAAGGCTATGGGGAGGGGCGGCTGGAGAAGTCCCTGCCACTGCCGCTGCTGCCCCGGGCGAGTTGCTGGGCCGGAGGGAGGGTGCAGGGAACTACTGGGTTGGGGGAGGCTTTTCCTGGCACCTCCCCACCCAGCCCAGCTCAATTGGGGGCGGGGGGGGAGTAACGTGGGCACGGATCCGTTATTTTCAATAACGGATCCATGCCCCAGATAAAATGTAATGTGGGCATAACAGCCACGAAAATCTGCATGTGGGCAAGCAACCTAAATGCTATCTGAGGAAGTTATTAAAGTCACAAGCACTTAAATATTTGGATAAACAAAAATATATATGGAGGTAAAGGTTCTGCAGAAGTTGTTACAATACTACTGACTAGCATTTCCAAAATTACATGTTTTTAAGATGGGTTAATGACTGTCAGCATTTGTACAAAAGAGGATGAGTTGCCAGTTAAAACTATCCACAAAAAGATCACTGGCTTATGTTAACCAACTATGTCACTTGTTTATGATGTTACTACTACTAATCATTTCTAAAGCACTACTAGTCATACTAACTGACGTTAGACTCTGTTATTACAAACTAACAGAAAAAGTTTTTTTTAAAAGAATGCAAAGAACAGTGGAAGAAATGGGAAAAGACTGAAAAACAAAGACCTGTCAAGAAAAATGTGGAGATCCAAGTTGGCATAAGATGCCCATGACCTCCCACACCTTTGACTCATTGCCACTGTGAAATGTGAAAAGGATCTATAGATTGTGGCTGACCACAAAATGAACTGCAAAAAAGGCTAATGCAGTTTTAGGCTGCATTAACAGAAGCACCATTTCCAAGTCAACAGAGGAAATAATTTCATTCTATTCAGCAGTGGTCAGGCCTCACCTGGAGTATTGTCTCCTGTTTTCAGTACCTCATTTCCAAGGAGCATTGATAATTTAGAGTGGGCTGAGAGGAAAGCAACAAAGGAAAAGTTCTGGAAACCAAGTCTTATGTGGAAAGGTTGAAGGAACTAGGTGTGCTTAGCCTAGTGAAGAGAAGATTAAGGGCGGCATGAAAGCAGTCTTCAAATATGTAAAGGGCTGCCACGAAGATGATGTCAAGGAACTGTTCTGTGTTGCTACAGAGGGCAGGACTAGAAATAATGGGTTTAAATTGGATTTTGGTTAGATGGCAGGAAATAGTAAGAGCTGTTCAACAATGGAACATGTTGCCTAGGGAGGTCATAGGCTCTCAACTGGTGGAAGTTTAAAAAAAAAAAAAAAATCTGGACAGCCATCTGTCACTGATGTAGTCATCCTGTATCCAAAACAGGAAGTTGGACTAGATGACCCTCAAAGTCCCTTCTAACTCTAATCCTATGCCCAAGAGTAGACCAACTTTTTCCAAACCAAATCAGTACTTTACTTGTTACTTGCAAGTATTATTTTACTCATTAAATTATCATGTAAATGATTCAAAAAATTTCTTGCAAGTTTTGTGATACCTGGTATGCTTGTTGCCCTCTCACACTCAGACACCAATGCCTCTCAACCACCTGGTTGTCTTTACCAGGACTACCAATAGGACTTGATGTGGATTTTCCCTAAAAACCACTTTCTCCTTAGAGCTCAAATGGCATGAACTACAAAGATACCAGCAAGGAAATGATATCAAAACAATTTATAAAAGTTTGAAACAACATACCTCAACTACATAGCCAAGATCTCTGACGTAATCACGTTCTGTCTCCACTAATTCCTGTAAGACATAGCTACAAGGTGGGGAATTAAAAAAAGTTGGATGAAGACATTATTATAGGTAAGATTTTTCTTAAAATGATCAGCATTTACAAATGTTGTATTTGATGTTTGTAATTATAAACACTAGCTAATCAGAGAAGGTAAAATAAGGAATAGTAAAAATGTATGTTGGACTTCCTCCATCTAGATCATGGCTAGCATCACTTACATCTTCCAGAACAAAACTAGCCTCAAGCTGGCTTTAGAGACAGCATTATTTGTTACTCAGGTGGCAATGCAAAGACCCAGGGCTGTTACTATGAGGGTCATAACAATTAAAGAGAAGCTGATTAGCCAGGAAATTACTTTGGTGGTTTTTTTTTGTTTTTGTTTTAAAAAGAGGTTAGTATTCCTTGAGGTACTCTAACTCAGTCACATTGTCAACTTCTGTGGTTTCATCATGACATTTTCATGTTTCCCTCCCAAGATACTGTTTGAACAGCTCACTCAACAAGAAAATGACTACCATAGGAGAAACAATGAAATTGGCTGTACACATAGCAAAATGGAGATCTCCTCTGATCTTTCAGGTAGAAATCTTATGTGTTCCCTGTACAAGGCAAAAAATTCAGACAAGTGTGATTTAAAACCCTCCCCCCCCAAACGGATGCTACCTTTTAAAAAATGTATAAATAGTTCTAGGAAAAGACATACTAAAGGAGGATAGTACAAAGTACAAAATAATGGAAACACTGCAAAAATATATCTATAATATTCCAATCCAGTAGAACTGTCCATGTCTGGAATGGACGTGCCTTTTGTTTAGATTACAGAGGTACTTGGGTATGTGAAGGCATGTCTAGAACAAAAATGATCTTGATAGGAGAGGCTACAGTAGAAAACACCTGGTGTGTGTAGCAGAGGAGGGGAGAAGAGATACACTTTTTGCCAACATTAGGGAGGTACCAAGGATTAAGGGGAGGAGTGTTTCTACTCCAACAGTAGAATAGTGAGATTGAGAGTTGCAGGGGACATAATACCTGCCCAGAACAAGGAAGACGAATACAGAGACCCAAATAAGGGAGTTTCTACTGTACATCACAGTGGAAAAAGAATAATAGATTACCAGGTAAGTTTGAAGATCCCATTAGCATTTTTAAAATGGCTGTTATAAAATACTATAAATACTATAAAATACGGTTCAATACTAGTGGTATGGACTACGTTCATCTGGATCTTCCCAACTATTGTTTGAGTTTAAAATTATCAAATCAAAGAAAAACTTTGCACAAAGTATCCAATTTCTAGCTTACTGTCTCAAAGGGCAAGAAGTTACTTTTGCTGTTAAATCCAAATGGAGTGACTCTGTCATGTTCCCTCACATTCCTTCAGATGCTACCTTCTTCAGAGAATGAAAAAGAAAGAAATTTGCAAGCCAGTCTTACTGTCGTCTCTTTAAAGAGCTGGACTTCCTTTCTTCCATCTCATCAATGGGTGACGAGGAGGAGAGAAGCGAGTTGTCTGAAGGGTTGAACGAAGGACTGCTGCTGTCACCTTGATCTACTAGCAGTGAACTTGGACGATCCTCCAGTGCCTAAAAGCAAAAAGTATCTTTATAAGATACATTGCATTATTTAGTCACCTTTTTATTAATGCCATTTTCAAAAGAATGCAACACCTGCAGGGCTTGGACAATATAATTACTTGTTCATGCTACATATTCTATCACCTTATTTCACTCAGTATAAATACTTGGAGCAAAATGAAAACAAAACAAAAAAACTCCACTTAAGCAGTGTCATTAGAAATTCAAAATTTGTTAAAGGCTATCACAAAGTTATGATAATCATTTCTGTTTTATATACAGGTAACTGTTCATAAATGTTGATTCAAATGTTCCAGGTTGCTTAGGGTGGTCTCATTTTTAAGTCCTCTCTGTTGTACTCAAAGACAAGAAATTAATGTTTTACAGGTGACTAGAAAGGTACTTTCCTTTTTTCCTTGTTTAGGATGCACAAATGAGCTATGGAAAATTATTTTTCTACTGCATCGATAAAGGATCCAGCACAATGCACCACTCAGTGTTACAGTCCTAGTTTAATAGACACTGATTTTTAATGAGTAACATTTTGGGAAAGGAAGCTACTGTTGAAAGTGCATCATCTTCAATATTCAACTAAGGCTTGAGAGTAAACGTTACACATTTCAAATTTCCAGTAGTCCTCCAGCAAAAGCAGGGAATTCATAATTTTACACTAGTAGTATTTGTAAGTTTAAAACCACAGCCCCTCTCCACTGAGAACCCAGAACCTTGTATATCAAGTTTCTCTAAGCTCATCACAAATGAATGCAAAAACATCTAAGCCCAACTGAAAAAATGCAGAACACCTTCCCTTTTTAAAAATTTAATGAAAGAAACGATTCCTTCATCACCACCAGTATTAACTTAGGGTGATTTCAGATGTGACACGGTGAGATTCCCACCCCGGTGTCAAGTGCCTCACCGCGGGCCGCGGTAAGCCGCGCAGTCCCAATAGACGTGACAGGGGCTGCACCACCGCCCGGGGCCAACCAGAGTGAACACGGACTAGGGGAACCCAACAAACGTGACGTGCTGGAGAGAACTGTGGTGGGAGCCCCACAAGGCACCAGGGTCACGCGGACTCAAACATGGCGGCCGGAGGGCAAACGACGCCACAGACAGTGGAGGGCACCGCCCAGGGAAGGGAAACACGAAGGGAGGGGGTGGAGGGAGCTGCAGCATGACCAGCGCTCGCAAACAGCAGCCGCACAGAAGGTGAGCGCACTTCAAAACGAGAAGCGCACACACACACACGAAGCAGCACACCCACACAACACAGGGGAGCCAAGCATGGGGGACAGAGGGCGGCACACACCAGAGGGGGGACAGGGAACCCCACAGCCGGTCGGAAGCACAGGAGGGGGAGGTGGCAAGGGGCTGGCACGGCAAGTCCAGCAGGAGGGGGAGGGGGCAGGAGCCTAGTGGGCAAGGGGAAGGGGGACCCAGCATCCCAATGAGACAGGAGGCAACACAAGGCACAGTGAAGCACAACACGCATTTATTGAGGGCACAAGCGGCAACGGCCCAGCGAAGAGGCATACAGCTCGGGAGCGCGAGGATAAACGGCGCGGGAGAAGGAGCAGCAGCAAGGGGCGGGGCGCAGGGCCCAGTCTGGGAGGGGGGGAACCAACACAACGTTCTGTCATGGAACAAGCTTCTGGAGGAGAAGCACCTCCAGTGCGCGAGGGGAAGCACCGGACAAGGGCACGGACACCCCCCTCCCCCCACCCGGGGGAGGAAGGGCAAGGGGGCCACCCAGACACCCCCCCCAAGGCAAACAGGGGGCCAGGGGAAGGCCGGTCCACCGTCAAGGGCCACCAAGGCGAGGGAGTGGCCCCAGCCCCAAGGAACAGGGGCCACCAGGCCAGGTGCAGGAGAGCGGGGCGCAAAGGTGAGGTGGGGGAGGCAGCTCATGGAGACAGAGGACTGTCAGCGACATGTCAGCAGGAGGCCACCCGGAGGGTTTCGGGCCGGCGCCCGCAGGTCTCAGGCGAGAGAGCGACAGGCAGGCGGAGGCAGGTCACAGGTGGTCCAGCAGTCCCAAGGAGGCAGAAGGCAGTGGTGATAGCACCCAGGCCACAGGAAGGCGCTGAGGAGGCACCCGGATGCCAGATGAGGCCGGTGCGCCCTAGACCCAGCTGCTGGGGCTACCATTGGGTGGAGGTGGCGGTAACGACAGCAGGTGCACATATCTGGGTCATTGCCACAGACCCCGGCAGAAGCCGCGGGCGGCCATGTGGAAGCAGATCAGGTACAAGGCCTCGAAGGGATCTGCACAGTTCATCCCGAGTTGCACATCAGAGCAGCCGCACACCTCAGACAGGGCCGCCAGCTAAGGTTCAGAGGGGAGGGGGCATGCCATAATCTGCCGCAGGAGGCCAGGGCAGATTGGACAGCTCCAGCAGACAGTAGTAGGCAGCCCTGTGGGAGTCTGGATACCCACGCGCACCCTGCACGCTGATGAAGTAGGACACGGACACGGCAGGGCCACCCTCACTCAGGCTGGTCGCATATCCTGGGAAGGCGCACACACAGGGCGGAGGCTGTCTTGGCAGGACTCCATGCCTCAAGGCCCCCCAGAGTTGACGGTAGGCACCCCTCAGGGAAGGGAGCGAGCCCCAGCTCCTCACAGTGCACGCGGCAGTCACCAGCGGTCACAACATAGCCAAAGCGCAGCATACCAAAGCTCAGGCAATGATAGGCATCCGGCCGGGTGGGCAAGGAGCACAGGCAGCGCTGAACGATGGGCTAACGCCATAGGTCGCAAAGGGCCATGCTCTCACGGGCGGTCCAGGCATGGACAGAGCCCCCGAGCGGGACCTCGGGCTGAGATGCAGCTGCCATGGTACAGCTCCTGGAGGGTCTGAGCCACAGCAGCCGTGGGGGCAGCATGGGATGCGGGACAGGGGGGCTGCACAGGCAGGCAGTGGCTGCCAAGGCCGACAGAAAACGGCAGGAT
Organism: Sphenodon punctatus; assembly: GCA_003113815.1. Classification (NCBI taxonomy): domain Eukaryota; kingdom Metazoa; phylum Chordata; class Lepidosauria; order Sphenodontia; family Sphenodontidae; genus Sphenodon; species Sphenodon punctatus. Next base: position 4,093,705 of record QEPC01010227.1, read on the forward strand.
GGGAACAATGGGGTCGCTGTGGAGGGATGCGAAGGGAATGGGCAGCGCACAGCTGCTGGCATTCAAGGTCGGACAGTCCCACACATACACACCTGCTAGATGGATAGGAACGTTAGCAAGAGCACGCACAGGGAGACACAGCGGCCCAGGGGCCAAGGCTCCAAGCCCAGGGGGGAGGGGGAGAAGGCAGGACAGGGTACCCCCAATGTAGCACCACAGCTGCTACCAGGGGAGCGCGGAGGCACCCCGGTGTACCCCCACCCTCTCGCCACCGGCAGACCCCCCCATGCAGGGGGCTGAGCTCCCGGGCCACTAGCCCTTCTGACATAGGCTGTGCGGCCACCGGTGTGCACCCAATGGCCCCGGGGGTGGGGAGTGGAGGAGTGCATATATGCGGCACAGGAGCATGGTCAGGGGCGGTAGCGAGTACACATTCCCCTACAGCTACCTGCCCTTTAAACCTCCCTCCATGTGTCGCTTGTTGTTGGTTGCCTAGCAGCGACGCTGCGTGCCGTCACCATGGCCCATGGTCATTACCTTCCACCGTGGCCGGGGGTTTCTGTTCAGAAGTTACTTTTCATTCACCTCTGCCGTGGTGACCATTCACCACACTTCTGGACCTCCTCCTGCCTCGACCTCACGAAGCATGGTTAGGTTCACCCCGGGCTGCGTTTGACTGTGGTGAACATCTGGATGCGGGCCAACAGACATGCACGGCTCTTTCACCCACCCAACCCCCAGTGTTTGACTGCACTTGACTGTGGTGAATGCCGAAAAGGTAACGTCTGAAATCACCCTTAAACTTCCACTAAAATGCTTCAAATCATAGCCCCAAAAGTGAGGCTGAAAATCAGTAATAAGAAAGGGTGCAATTAAAGGAGGACTGTCACAACAGAGCATGTCGGAGTCAGACTATCCTAAACCAGTGGTTTCCAAACAGGTTTGAGGACGATGTTCCGTGAGGTGCAAGATGGAGCACAACTGACAGACACATAGCTCCATTCTAACTGAGCTAGGTGGAATGTCCAAAATGAAGAGTTAGCAAGGAGAAGAGGAAGCAACAAGCAAGGTGTATGTAAGTGAGGGTGGGAAGGCATAGTTTATTAAAAAAAAAAGAAAAAAGGTAACTCCTGTCCTATGCCATCATGGTATTTGCTTTATTTAGATCATGCTGAATTAGAGTCCAATATTTCCATAATGGGTACTGTTGCTAAAAGCTTATTTATTTTGTACGCTTTTCTGTGTGCTATGACCTTGTACTACGTACACACATGAAAGTCCAAAATTTTCATCTTGTAAAGCAAGGTTTGTTCTTTAAGGCTGACTGTGTTAGAACAGATACTAGCTTGGTTAGTACAAAGCACTCTTTCTAGAGCACAGTGAATTACAAGTGCACACTAATCTCCTCAGCACAAGCTATTAGTAATGTAGCAATTAAGTAAGTAAGTAAGTAAGTAAGTTTTATTATGGCACGAGCTTTCGCTATGGCCAATGTAGCAATTAGAGAAGAAAAATATTTGCTCCTATTGCAATGAGTACAGCTATGTACTATGTTGTCTTCAAACTAATCTAGAGAAAAACAGAGTGGAAATCCTAGAAAGCAGCCCTCCGTTTTCCACCCAGCAAGTGAGAAATTGGAGGGACTGTATCAAAAGAGGCCTGCTCTAAAGAAATGTTATTAGTTCTATTTAACTCAGATCTATAGGGTCAGTTTTGGCTGCAGCTATTTATTCTATCTTACTGAACTCTACAGCTAAGGAGAGGTGTTGGTGGCAGTAAGTCCTTGAAGAGGTAAAGCCCAGAGATGGGCATCATGCTAAGTCCTTGCAGAAATGACACCCTCGGGCAGGCCTGGAAATTGATTTCTACAAGCCCAGAAAAGGGTCATGAGGAAAAGCTGATAAGCCTCATGAGTGGGTGGAGTACTCCCAGCTGGGTGGGACAGGAAACCGCAAGCTGTCTGTGAGTATTCACCATAAAAGGCCAAGCTGAGAAAGAAATTACCAGGGAGAAGGGAGAGACTAGGAACCTGATCCAAGCCTGGTAGCCATGGGGCATCCCTGGGAAGTGGTTGACAGGAACCAGGGTGCTGTGAAGCACTCAAGGGGAAGGTGCAGCTATAGACTAAGGGGTTGGCAGGAGGGAGCCAGGAGAAAGGCTTGCCCTCAAGGTCAAGACATGAATGTGTCTGGGAGCCTATGGGAAGTTCACCAGGCTATGTGGCTGGGAGCCTGGGAAGTTGGTTGGGAGCCCAGCAAACAGCTCATCACCAGAAAGGTAGTTTGGGTGTTTCCTACATTTACGTTTGGGACTGTGCATTTCTATTTAGCAACAGAGTTAACACCCTAGGAAGTGAAGCCCAAGTAGCATGTATGATTTGGGGCCTGGATCTCGCAAAGACTTAAGGCAGGAGGCTGTCCTGTTACGGCAGCCTTCTCTGCAGAACTCAAAAATGCATAATCGATAAGAACTAAAAACAGGGTTAGATCTCTGAAAAAGCCAGATAAATAAGCTAGATGAAACAGCTCCTCGTTCACTAATGATCTGAAACAAGACCACCTCTGCTCAGCAATCATTAAAACACACAATGCTCAACTTGACCAGGGAATGAGACCTTGCCAACCACTGTCAGTTTTCATTTACAAAAACCTGATTTAGTTTTTTAGCTGGTAACATTTTTGAAAGAACTTTTTGTTCAGCTTTCCTGTGTAATAGTACAAACTGAACGTAAGGGATATTATGAAAGAATGCAAATTGTATGGTAAGAAAATCATATAAAATGAAGTCAGGAGTGTTCTCAGCAAGAGAGAAATTATGAAAAAGAGGCAGGTTCCTATTTTGCAACTTAAGATTTATTTTATGAAAAGAAAGGTTAGAAATAGCATAAGCAACCTCTAAAATTATACAAAGCAAGTAGCTTCAAAAAAAACTACATTGCTTTAAACCTTGATAATGGAATATGCTTTTACAAAGTCAAACATTGCCTTGAAATAGTAAGTTGTTTTTTTTTTAAAAAAAAAAGTAAGTTACCAGAATAAAAGCCACTCAGGATGAGGTGGTGAAAGGGCAGCTTAAAACAAGAAGCCAAGCTGGTGGTATCTTTCTTCAGAACCCTCCCCTTTTGTTCATTTTTGCCTTATCCTTTCAAAGTACAGATAGCAGACAAGAGTCAGCCAAGACCACCTCTTTCACACTTGTGTTGTTCACTGTTAGCATTCCACTCACTTTATATCTTCTCAGAACATACATTGTAAATTCTGTGTGGTAGGGACCCCAATTGTTGCTTCTAGCCACAACTGCAGGTGAAAGGCCATGGATATGCAGAATGGCCCCAGTGGCCATTTTGTGCATGTGCTGTGTTTTATTAAAACTTTGAATTACATTTTTTAAAAACAACAACAAACCAGTGTATGTGCAAAATTGCCGCTAGATTACTCTGTGCATGGGCATTGGGCACCCTTTTCCAAAATAGCTCTGGCAGTGGCCATCTTTCACATGCAGTGATTTGTTTTCCTTTAGGTTTTTTTGGAAATAAAAATGAAAACTAAAATGAAAATGGTAGGGGTGCCTTCTGCACACTCCTAATTACAAGTATTTTTTCTGACCATTCTGCTACAGACTTTGCGCATGCATGCACAAACACCCACTGTACAAAATTAGGTGGTCACTTTTGTGATAACACATAGGTAATGTGTCAGGGAAAAAAGTTGTGTAAAATTGTGTCTCAAGTGGCATAGTCGGGCTGAAATGGGTTGCATTAGTGTCAGTATCACTTGTCTGCAAATCAATCTTACCATTTTACTTTTTACGAGCTCCTCAATTGCACTGACTAGTTCTGCTGCACTTGGTGTCTCAGAGCTGGTAGGACGTACCAATAATCGAGATGATGTCTGTACAAGGATAAAAAAATATCACAGCATTTCATTTCATTTCAAGGCATCAAGTGTCATTCTTCACACATTTCCTAAGAAACTACTGAGCAGTTTCTCTTTTCAAAATAAAACCGTCTCATTTTTACACAATTGGAACATGAAATTTTAAGTAAACCCCAATATGGACAAAAGCCAAAAAATGTCTGTTTTCCATCTATTTAAGAGTATGAGGATGTAGACTTATAATTCTATATACTGGATTACAGGTCTGGGAATCATCCTTAAGGCAACTTTCATCCTCTGATTATATTGCACAATATATCAAGACAGTTTTACAAAGTACAGAACCTGATACACAGAGAATTAATGATCGTTTTGTATTTTAAGAAGCAACTTGAAAAATAATCACCCCTGAACTAGTATAAGAAAAGCTAACAACACAGTTCTATTTGTAAAAGGGACTGAGGCATTTCACTCAGAGTGAGAAGGAGAAATCAAGCTCACCATTCTCTGTGCCATCCATTTTCCCCAATGGTAAGTGCAGAGCATAGAAGGTCTCTGGCCTCAAGCTACAAGGATACCAATTTATGGCTACAACTGAAGGTAAAAGGTGTTGACAGTAAAGGATTGTGGGAGGAAGGGCCATTGAATTTGGCATCAGTAATTAGCAAACACGCAGTCTGTTTGCAGATTACCTGAATCATTAAATAACTGGAAGCTATATAGGGTATAATATGAAATTTGCTTCATATTAAGGTCAGCACAGATGTACATCATGCAACACAGGTTAAACTGTTTTGCAAATGTTTCTAACACATTCGGCAAACACATAAATGACACATTTACAATGCTTTACAACAGAAAGCTCTGCTCACGCTTAACTATGGTGTGGCAAGGGCTGACCATAACTTAACATGATTATATGCAGATGTTGATGTGCTGTAATTAGTTTCAACAAGAAAGGAACACATGGATTTGGGAGGGAGCGAGGAAAAAGGCAACTTTAAATGGAAAGGTATGGGAATTGGGCCAAAGCAGAGACAGAACACAAATCAACATAATGCTGTAGTAATTTACAAAAAGAGAAAACAAAGAAAAACAAAAATAATTAGTTGCAGTAGTATCACAGCTCTTGACACATTAATTTTTTCCTCTAAAAAATCCAGAACTCAAAAGCTACTATTGAATGCAATCAATGAAGAAGTGTGCAATGATTCTACCAAACAGAAGAATGTGTACTGTGTGAGTGCTCAAATGAAGAAAATGAGTGTTATTTAGTGATATTAGACAAAACAATATGGCCTAATAGCTAGTGGCTGTATATAGATGCAAAATTAAGCAATGTCAGAGAGAATGGACTTCCTAAGTTGATATCTCAAGTCCTCCTTCCCCCAGCCCGCCTCTGCCCAAGGATTTCTTGCACTTTTATAAAACTTAAGTATAGAGAAGAGCCCTAGTTAGGATTCAGACTTGTAGGTGGATCAAAACCCAAGCATAGGTTGAAATCATGCATCCATACACTGCTGTTTCAGACAAGGCCGTCTTGAGAAGTGCAAGATGGCAACACAGCATAGGAATGCATGCTACAACAAAGAGAGTGATAAAACTACGTAAGTGCAAAGTTAACACGCACAATAAAAATGGTGCATAATATAAATCCTAACTACAAGGGCAAGTGGACAATGAAACATGTTACCTAGGGAGTGTGTGGAATCTCCTTCCTTGGATGTATTAAAAAATGGCTAGACAAGCGTATGTCTGTGATGCTATAGGTATGTAGTGTCCTGTTTTGATGCATGGGATAAGGCTTGATGGTCCTTTAGGTCCCCCCACAACCCTAGGATTTTAACACAACCCTGGTTTTAGTGAATTAGTGTCACCATATTCTGGTGCCACTCAATTTCTGATAAACAAGTATGTACATGTTGTACCACAGTATTCAATTTAAAGTTAGATCCTTCACTAAAGTCCTGTCCATAATGGAACCTGCACAGCATTACGAAGAATGGTGCTCATACACATTTTATTTGGGTAATGTTTTAATAGGTGTCATGTGTAGTGTAGGCAAGGCAAGGCAAGGCCTATACATGAGTTTTACAATGCTGTGCTAAAGGGCACAGCTATATTAGGAGGCAGTTGTGCCTTATAACAAAGTTATTCTCTGATATGATCACACTTTTATGATACATGGGGCCAACACAATGAAATTATGCCGACCTCTGTAAATTGATCATAAAATGCTTTCTGCCAGTGGTAGACTCTGTCAGTACTAGTGACAAAGCCTGTTAGCAGCTTGACCGGAAAAAAAACAACAACTTTGTCTATCATTTCTTATAATGTGATGAAATCCAGTTCAGAGAAGACGTAGAAAATGGATGTGCTCAGTGTATGGAAGACCTTCACTGTTATCCAGGAAGCAACTCCTTTTGTTCTCTTTGGGGGGGGGGGGGGGTCTCACTTGTCACTAGCATGATGAGAGAAAAAGGAAAAAAACTGGCGAAAACATCTGCATTGTTCAGAATAGTGAGTCATGGCCAACAAAATTCACTCACAATGAGCTCATTGTAAGATTTCAACACTTAAACATTTTAAGTAGCACAGTGGGGATAAAAGGATACTAGAGGTGAGGTCTGTTACAAAAGCACTAGTGTTTTCCATTTAAAATTTTGTTATTTTCCGGCTTTGTAAATGGCCCATAAAAATATGATCCCAGCTAAAATTTGAAATGAAAGGTCTCTGCTTATGAGCGATGTGAGATTTGCATTAAAAGAACACAAATTATATGAAAAATAAAATCAATTTGAAATTTTGACTGGAGACTGTAAACCCACTAAAATTAATAGTTTCAGGTGCAAATCCAACACAGCTTTGTTATTAAAAAGCAAATGTTTTTAGGCAGCAATTGATGTGACAAATCATTTAAGGAAAATTTGGTACATTAACCATAGCCATGCAACTTATTATGTAACCAAGAATCTCTCCTCCTCTTGCCTAAAAAAAAAAAAAAAAAGTGCCATGCACGTTTTTTTCATCTTTGAGCCCAACAAACTATTATGCAAAGTTAATTTTCCAAATGAAATTGGCTGCTCCACGAAAGGTCTTATATACAGAGAAGTGAAAAACACTGAAATATATAAAATTAAATATTACAATAAAATGTGGCATCGCTTAGGGGGAGATTGACATCAAATATGAATTTATGTTCGTGCCCATCCTTATTATATGCTCTTGTGAAACCTTCAGGCAGAGTCAATTTTTCACTTAACTGTGCCCGTAACTACATAAGCCGCATGTTCTCTCCCTAGCAAATCTATTTGTAATGCTCTGAAGGCATAGTGAGTGTCGCAGTTACCACAGTTGACATCAGTGCTCTTGCTTTTAGGGATAAAAAGAATTGCAGTGTCACGGTGTCTTGTCACGTGAACTCGTTCACACTTCCCCTTTTACCTTGTCATCCTGGGAATCTGGCTGGAGTAGACTATGTTGCTGAATTGCCATAGGAGGGGGAAGTGGTACAGCATCAGCTCCTTCTTCGCCTTCTTCCTCACCACAACTCTGCATGCCTGAAGATGAGGATTTGGAGAGAGTGCCACTGCTCAGCCCCTCATTCCGACCTCTCTGCAATAAGGATTAAGATATTCAAGTTCTTTCACCACCTTCAATAAGCTGCACCAGTGTGGACAGTCTCACATGAACTGAATTCCTTGGTAGGTTTACCATTCTGCGGACAAGTGTAGGCACATCTAGGGAGATCAAATTCTGAAGAGGAGGAAATATATCTAACAATCTAACCTCCTTTAGAAAGAATAGCAGTGCTTTATCATGCAAAGGCAGCTGGGCTGATGAACAAGCAAGAATTTCAGCTCCAATTTTGCTGGAGAAATTAAGAATCAAATAAAGAGTTCTGAGAGTTGACCATACACCTCCACTGCTGGCATCCAATTCTGGGCCGTTCATCTACTATAAAATGGGTTTACAATCCCCAACTTGTTCCTGATGACAGTAATCAGAACTGCTGTGACTATATTCATGTAAAATGCGAAGGACAATACAGTGTGCGCCAAATGGCATCTTTCGAGTATGCGACTGCGGGTTTTGGCAGTGGAAATTAAAAAGGATAAAAAGGATTTCTTCCTCTTTTTCCAAAGTGTTTTTCTAAAGAGCAGCTTATGTTTAAAGAAATGCTTCTTACAAACAGCTCTGCCAATGTTCCTAACACTGACATGCAAACATTTAAGACCGTCTCAGCATAACAAAGAATTGCCGTACTGGGCACACCTAGCTCAGCATCCTGTCTCCATCAGTGGCAGCTTTGGTTAATTAAGAGAAGGGCACAACAGGTCATAATGGAGTGACCCATTCCCCACTATTCACTCCCGGACCCCCAACAGTCAAACATCTCTTTCGCTGATCAACTTGGACACTAACCTCTTCAATGGTTTCATCCTGTGGTGTAGCAGCGCTGTCATCCGAGTCCTTCTGAGAGCCAGCATCCGCACTCTTGCGGACTTCTCTGCTCTTCTTATGCTTATGAGCCAGCTTTTTGACATGCCCATCTGCCTTCCCACTACTGAGCCGCCTCACTGGACTAGTAAGCCATTTCCTCAGGGTGTTGCCAGGGCGCTTGGGGCCTGGAGAACTCTGTGCACCAATCATGTGGGGCTGAAGTGATGTCACTGACGCAGGAGGACTGGCATCGTTACTGGAAACCGAAAGGGAGTCTGAAAAGGAAAAGGGAGGGATATTTTAGACCAGAAATATTAAGGGTGGCTGTGAATTTTAAAAGATCATGGAAAGAAAACGTATTTAGTTGATGCTAAGTATGACTGGTAAAGAAAAATGTAAGTGCACCAAAAGTAAAAATCTTTTACAACTCTGATTACACAGTAAGAAGCAATTCTAGTTTGACATGTCACATAACAGATTGTCTGAAAGAGACACTAGAGACCTGACAAATTAAAATGTGTCAAACTGGAGCAGACCACTAGCTTGAGAAGTCCAGCACAATGTCTAATGCCACCAAATGGCTATCAACAATCTTTAACACCATTTCACTATATCAAACCAGAGTCTTTAGAAGTGATGACACTGGGTGCCAAATTCAAATCTTAAAAGTGACAACAATCTTTGATTCCCTCTGAGAATCAGGCAGCTTTCAAATGTCTGAGATTTTGTTTCCTTGGTAGACATACCCAACATTGCCAGTTACTTAGTTGATCAGGGAACACTGCCAGGCATGTGCTGTCCAAATTTCAGATATTCAAATCCTACTAAATAGCCACATCCTTCCCTTCCCTAGCATTAAAATTATGCAGCTAAAAGTCATTTTTAAAAAGCAGAAAATATGTCTTGAAGTTTTTGGCCAATCCTGTAATTACACAAAGATCAATAGCAGTTTCCCACTGAGGTTTGAGCCAAAAGTAGTAAGGACTGGACTACGGGTAAACACCCATTGAGCTGTGTATTGCTATAGTATATCTTTTCCCTAGCCAACAATTCTTACTGCCTTTTAAACCATACTGCTCTTACAAGCATAATTATTGTCCCAAGATTCCATTAAACAGTCACATGCATATTTCTGAGGCACTCTTGCCAATTTGCATAACAATGTGTGGAAAAATTGCGTGGAATAGAGTTCGTGACGTTTTGCAGAATGGCTCTAGGGCAAGGTTTCAAACACTGTTCCATATTCCATTCCTTGGGTAGAGAGAGTGCAGTTGCCATTTTGCTTCCTAATAAAATCAAAGACTGGAAGGGACCTTGAGGCTCATCTAGTCCAACTCCCTGAGAGAACAGACAAAAACAGTTGAAATGATAATTTTATTGGACCCTGAGGGTTCCACATGACGCACAAGATAGCATACTCTCCTCAACAGCAATAATAGGTAGCATCGTAACTGTTCTGTCTTCCATCTCTCTAAGGTTGGTTAAAATATAGCAGTTCCCCCCCCACCCCCACCCCAATGGAGCTTTTCCAATAAGGTGTAATACAGGAAAATCTTTAACCAGCAATGGCTGGGCTAAACCAAAGCCATTTGGGATGGGATACTTTCAAGGCAGTCTTTTTAACTGTCTCTTTCTTGCAGAGTCCTTTTCTAGGTTGCAGATATAAGGAACAGCTTATGCTGCTGTGCCAGTGCAGAACATTCAATGAAAAATTATCTTTGAAGAGCTGGACTGGTCTGAGGAAGAGGGCAGAACCGAGAGGCAGGAAGTTACTTTTTTTTTTGTCTACCATTGCTTGAGTCTCTCTTAGGAGACCAATCTCAGACATGAAAAGCATCACTTGAGCCTATTACGTCTTTTTATTAACAACTCTCCAGTGACCAGACTTATTTCCTAACCACTCTGTGTTGATATTTTCCTGTCTATTAGATAAAGTGCTGCAATGAAAAAGAACTCTTTCTACAGTAATAAAATGTGTAGCCACTAAGAAATCCTTTCCATCTGTGGTGAAAAACTCCTAGAATTGTGAACTGGGATCTCTGTTACGTGCATATATTAAAAAAATAATACTTCAGAACATTCACTTTTTATTGTATTTTACACTTAAGATTAGCCTAGTAGTTCATACGACTGCATAATGTAATCAGGTGGCTTTATGCTACACAACACAACTTGAGCCAGCAGCAGGACACTTAGACCACTTTCAGACATGGCCCCCCTGCGCATATTTGGGCTTCTGGGGGGAATGCGCAGCCCGAATATGCATAGGGGGACCATGTCTGAAAGTGGTCTTAGTAGTACTTCACTTTGAAATCAAGACACCTCCATTATGTCCTAAATATCACTTGGCTCATTAAGTATTGTACCGTAGCGATACATGTAGCAGAAGCTGGGTCAGCCTATAGCAACATTACTACCATACACCAGTTCAGCCAAAGCTTTGAGTTTAAAGTCAAAGTAACATAGAAGCTGAAATCTTTACGTACATAATCCTTTCCCTAGCCATTCAGCTCTTTCGTGTACATGGGCTATAGCTGCAGCTAAAAGTCAATTTCTGAGCAACTGATGAAGATATTGTTTTGGATATGGTATTATATCTGTTGGTAAACGACGACTTTTTAGTGATAAATGGAGAGGGGACAAAGGCATAAAGGTAAGTAGGGCCTCAAAATGTTGTAACAGTAGGGGCACTTGGAGGAAGATTTTTTTTGTTTTTAAAGTCCTCAAAATATCATGTCTCATTAAACACTGTACCCACCCAATACCCTTGGATCCTGCAGGCTAATCTCAGCCACATTTGGCAGATTGCCCCAAAAAACTAGTAGGATCTCAAAATTTTGTAACAATTGAAGCACACAGAAACGTGAGTGCCTCTTTTGTAGTGCAAAAAAAGTCACCTTGATATGAGCATTAGTCTTCAATTTACAAAAACAAATACTCTCAGTGGTGAAAAGAGCCACTGACCCATGTCTATGAACCATAGAGCAGCTTGCATTGTATACGTCAATGCCACTGAAGCATCCACAAAATCAATCTCATTTTATTAAGCCTCTCTCCCACTGCAGACACTGCCTCTCCTGACACTTTTTTTTTCTCTTGGAGTGAAGAGAAGAGCCCTGGCTGCCAGCTCTTTTTCTCATGCACATGAAAAGGCTTTGTTACTAGTTTATGTGCTTGCTGCATGGGAACTTATGTAAAAATAGTAAAATGTCATTGTTTTAACAACATCATTTTAAACTCCTGTATCATCATTGGCTTTTGTTTAGGCCCCTCTGAAAACAAATGGCTTTATCCAAGTCTCCTGTCAATATTTTTGTAGTAATATTCAAACTTTTAAACTGAGAAAGTCAATTGTATGCAGACAGGAGAAAAGGAAGAGTATTTGAACAAATCACAAGGTCAGAGATTTTTCATGGCATGCATTTCAGCTGTGTCCTCCCACATAACCGAGTCAGTTCCCATTATGGAAGCACTTTGTTTGTTGTACATCTATACTCTCTTGTTCTCAGTTTACTGAAGAACATTTACTGAACATTTATTAGTGTTGCAGTAAATTCAAATCTGGAGAGATGCTGTAATGATATGATTCAACTTTCCTATTTTTATGTCCATTCTTAATTATCTTATTTTTTACTGCAGGCTAGCTCTGCATACTTCAAACACATTGGCCTACATTGCACAGGTTCTATGCTCAATGTATGTTCTGCGCAGTTAGCCCATAGCATTTCAAGTGTGCTTTTCATCCCGAATACCACAGCTCATAAGCTCAAATCCAATCTTTGGTCCTAAACGAAAAGTGCACTGGGTATGGGGCTTAGCAGGCTTCCCCACCTCCTCACCCAGCACACTTTTCATTAACCTTACTTTTACTCAGCTGCTGGCTCTCTCCTGATAGGATTGCTCTGTCTGCCTTGCACTGGCCTGGCTCCTGGTGCTGACTCCTGCTCTTTTTTTTTTTCAGTAGGTTCATCTTCTACATCAGGAGCTTCACATACCTCCCAACATTTCAAGCAGCCAAAGATGGACAAGTTCTGCTCCCCTGTCCAATAAGCTCCACCATCAGCTAATTAGCTGTCACCTCCCACACCTCCAAATATTCCAAGTGCATAAAGAGGGACAGAAGCTCTCCTGCTTATTCATTCCACTTAGTTTGTCATTCCATCATCTCCCCGTTGTCCTCTCAAGTGTTTTTACTCAAATGTTACTAAAAAGATGTGTCTGAGGCTTTAACGCTAGTTTTTGTTTCTCTCTCTTGAAATAGGGATTTTGACCCCCAAAAAAGGAACAGTGGGATTCAGCACCCAAAGAGGGACTGTCCCTCCTAACTAGGGACTGTTTTGGAGATATGCTTTTATTGTTGGATTCAGCCATGTCTTGCTTTTCCATGCATTGGCCCACAAGCCACCAGCACGTCTGTTAAGGGGCCACCAGATGTTGACATGGGATTGCCCCTGGCCATGTTGGAGGCTAGCCTAGGCTCGGACTCCTGGATTAACTCTAGGTCACAGCCTGCGTTAGGCTCCACCTGACTGGGGCAAAGCAGGTTATCATGTGTGTTATGGCCCGCTGTGACCCAGCCTGGATCACCGGCTCCAGCAGGGTCTTCCAGTCTCATCTCACTGTAGCTCTCCCCTAAACAGGCTGTAAGAGGATACTGGGTGGAAACAGAAGTGACCCACAGCGGACACAGTCTGGACCGCTCACCACATGTTTCCTGTGGCCAGGATGCCGGGAAGATGCAGGAATGTGTGGCCGGCTGGCCCTGCCTCCACCCCCGTGCTGTGCCCAGCACCCTGTCTACTACAATGACGCTGGCGGCCAGTCATGCCAGACCTAATCTGGGCTGGGTCATGGCAGGCCATAACACGTCATAGCCTGCTGCGTCCCACCTTTGCCCTGATCTCGCGGAGCCTAACCTGGGCTGTGACTGGAAGTAAGTCAGAGGTCCAAGCCCAGGCTAGCTTCTAACACAGCCCTAGGTAATCCCAGGCCAATATCTGGTGGCCCCTCAACAGACATGCCGATGGCTTGTGGGCCAAAGCCCGGAAAAGCAGGCCACATTCACATCTGTTTTTACCCACGGTAGTTGTGTCCCTACAGGTTCAAACAGGGAATTGGAAAAGATGGGCTGGAAAATTTAAGCAAGTTACATGTGTTATCTTTCATAGTCTTTATTATTATTATTTTCTACATTACAAAATTATGTTGAATTTAAAAGAATGTTGAAAGGAGCATATTCTAGTGTCCTCACACATATGCAAGGAAGAGACAGAACACAATATGTCAACAGGAAGACGAAAAGGCAGCCCAGCTACTACCTTGTAGCAAAGAGTTGTTTAGTACACCGGCAAAGCATGCATTAGGTTCCCTAGTGGCAGAATTAAAAAGGTAAGTATAGTTTGCTCCTGTAACTTTTAACGGTAAAGCTTTGAACTAGGGTTCTAAAACGCACAGAGATTTGGCTTAAGTGAGGGAAGGTTATTTGTGCATAAGACAAAAAAAACAACAAACAACTACCCACATTTATTTAGTTTATGAAAAACAAGTTATACCACATATCTAATTTAAACATGGAGAAAAGCCAAAGCCATTGTGCCCCAGGTGGCCATGCTGCAGTATCAGAAACATACGCATGGCTATATTAGGATCTTTGGGCAGAACCATGTTTCTCTCTTACATCCCCGAGCATAGTTCATTCTCTTTTTTCTATGCTCCGCACAATCCTTTGGCAGGGGTAGGATGAATGAAGTGTGGCATTTATTTTTCTTTGAGAGGAAAGTAATTTTTTTCAATATCTCTCCTTTGAAGCCTTTCAAACTGAAAGTGTTTTTATTCTTCATTGTGAATGCTGAATTTGTCCCCCCACCCCCAATGACTGGCCATCAACCAGTAATAGGTAAGGCTTTTGAAAGACAGGGTAAAAGTAAGCTTTTCAGTCTACCCAGTGCCCTTCAGCTTCTCATTTAGAGGGAGGAAATAAATGGCAAAAGTTCCAGTAAAAGTTTTACAACACAATCACTCTTACTTCTAGAAAGCCAAGAATGATACAGTCCAAGTTACTAAAAGCAAACTATCTGCTCAACTACAGACACCACTGGAGCTCGGAATCCTTTGGGGTTTCCACCCGTCCTTTTCCTGAATTACTCACGGGTGCATTTTTTTGGGTTAGACTCTTCATAACCCTGAGACTCAATTAAATTCTACCTCCCCTCAGGCTTGAAGTAAAGCCACATGTGTTCTGCTCATGGGGTCAGAGTTCACATAAAGTCCATACAAGCTCCCCCCCCCTTTAAAAAAGTGGGGGTGGGTGGGAAGGGGGTGAGCAGCATGGGCTTTGACCGCTCAGAAGATAAAGTTACAGGCAGTGAGCACACAAAAAACCTTCTGCAGCAGAGAAATCGGAACCGAGCTTTACCAACACTAGAGCCTTGAACATCTGTGATTAATAACAGTGATTTTCTTTATAAAAAATAAAGAACAACCACCATGCCTAGCTAACTTGATGACTTATAGGTTTCTGCTTCAGATTAACTATTTGCTTATAGCTTTCTAACGGTCTTAATATTTAGAAGTGGTCAGGGGCTGCAAGGAACACATTTCTCCATTTTAAAAAGTTAAGTGAAGTACATTTACTGCTTTCTCTTCCCCAGTTAACCATTCCTTATCCAAAAAGAAAAACAGCAGCGTCCTTTCCGATCGCTAAGAAAAAGACACAACAACAGACATTTGTAAGCACTTACACTTTCTAATGTGAACAATAACTAGGCTAGAGGATGCTATTCAAATTTACATATGCAACACACACTAAATTTTCACATTTGCTTTTACGCCACCCTATTCTGTACATAACAAATTACTTAGCGCGTCTATGAATGCACTCAAACTACGAATTAACTACTCTTCCATTTCAATTTTTTGACAAAAATCACAACTCTCACTGACATTTGCTGAGCATGGTTCATTTTCTTTTTTGTGCGCTCCTCATAGCCCTTTGGTAGGATTATATGTTGGGATTGTAATGAAACTATGTATTATTCTCATTGCCATCCAACCTGTCAAATATCAGTTATTGATGCATATTACTACTTATTATTTATATAGTGCTACTAGGCATGTGCAACACTTTACCGTCACAGATTTTGGAGACAGCTCCCTGTATAGTGGGCTTACAATCTAAGATGGACACGGGTGAGGGGAACACATGGAGAGATGGACACACACATATTCCCACTTTACAGATGGGGAACTGAGGCTGAGGGGTTGTGACTTGCCCAAGGCCACCCAGTGAGTTCATGGCTACTAGGGACAGGATTTGAACCCTGTCTTCCCAAGACCAAGTCCAGCACCTTATCCACTACACCACACTGGCCAATTATGTCCACATTTCATTCAGCACATGTACACTGAGCATTCTTCCGCTAAAGTGCAGTCCAGCTGCTGTGGTTTAAGAAACACTAATTAACAGGTAAAACCACTCAAGCTTCTGTCATCGATGAGACAATGTAGAGTGAAAACCTGCTCTGACTTTCAGTTATAAGGTTTCATAATAAATCCCATAAAACATGGAGGTCAAACGGTCTGCACCAGTTCGACTGTTACATCATTAGAGAATCCCCTCTCTGCTGCTTCAAACTTTTGCCTACATTTGACTATAGAATAATGCATTAATAGCCATTCTGTACCTAACCTCTATTTAAAATTCCATAAAGAACACAGGCTTCTCCCTATAGACCACCTATAAGTCATTAGAATATCCATGAAAGCACATTAAAAACGTTCAGAAGTTCAAAACACAGGGATATATGTAAAGAAACAGTATATACTTAACAAGCAACAATTACAGCAAACTGCTTCACCATTAGCAACAAATCTTTTAATTAGCCACAAGGGTGTGAAGTGATCAGCCTCACAAGGGCAAAGGAAGATAAAGTCCAGAACCCAAATCGAATGTTCACACAAAAGAGTCCAAAGCTCTTTCACAAGCTGCCAGTGGAGTCCAATCCAGCACGATAAACTACCCGTCGTTTTGCTAACTCAGTAGCTTCTTCAGGGGTATTTAATGGGTTCCTATTTTAATTTTAAAAGGCAAATGCTCTGTCTAAAAAAATTCAAACGGACATCTCATGATTTATGCAGACACAAATACAAACTGAGTTCCTATAACACAATCTTCATACGAATCATAATACATTGACTTCCAACAATCATCAAACCGGAGTGAAGATAAACACTAATTTCTACTCCACTGGTAAATGTAAAATAATTAAACAATTCCGTTTCTGCTCCCTGGAATTTAGACCACAGGGCTGAAGAAAAGCCAATCCAAAATCCTATCTACAACTAAGGCCACTTTCAGACATGGCCAGTCCTGGCATATTTGGGCTACAGGGGGAAATGAGCAGCCTCAATATACGTGGGGATCGGCCGGTCTGAAAGGTTGGCAGAGCAGCGCAGGACGCAGAGCTGGATTTCCTGCTCTGCATCCCTGCACGTCTCTGCTGGCAAAGCCACGTGAGGAGGCCTTTCAGACCAGCCGATCCACGTGTATGTTCGGGTTGCGCATTCCCTCCCGCAGCCGAAATATGTGCGGTTTGGGGGGGGGGGGGACGAAGGAGGCATGTCTGAAAGTGGCCTAAGTAGTAAGTAGCTTTATAGAAAGGGGAACAGAACATTCAGTTCTCCTCTTGGCACACAGCAAGAACGTTCTCCCTCAACTGATTTTGCTCTGGCTTTCTTTACTTCCAGGGAAAATAAGTATGTTACTATGAACATCTGAGTTACTATGAACCATTAAGAAGCCATAATTCCATCTTCACTAATCAATTTTGCATGCATAATTTGTCACACTATATTTGATTAAACTAATGATTATTTAATTTTTTTCATAGCACAGAATACATGTTAGTAGTAAGCCCTAGGGGCAGGGACCGTGTCTATTTTATTACTTTGTAAAGTGCCAGGTACACTGCTGGCGCTATATAAATGTTTGTTAATAATAAGGAATGCTGTGGAACTCTTGCTTTGTGGTCCTACACTCTATTATTTGATCTTGGATGGAAGAGAAAAGCATCACTTGCCATAGCAGAACATCCATGTGGACACGCCACCAGTTACTTCTGTAGTCGTATGATAGTACAAAGTACTATGTATTTTTAGACTTCAGTGTGATTGAGAGTGAAGGAGTAAGGAGCAGCAAGCACAATGTAAGTCATAGGTGGGGAACCTCAGGCCCGGGGGCCAAATGTGGCCTGCAGCAAGTTTTTATGTGACCCCTTCCCAGTTCCTGGATTTGGCCCTTGGATTCAGTTCTTACCTCCAATCACGGAAATACTGAGCTCAAGTGAAGGGAGCAGAGATGAGGTCATGAAAATAAAGATAGGAGACCATTCCATGGCACAAGTCCAAGATTTGGGCCCTCGTTTCCTTGAGTGCATCCCTTAAGCACAACCACCCCAACTTCTGCGTGGCCGTCGGAGATTGTGCAAGCTTTCAAAGTGGCCCCCGGGAGGGAAAAGGTTCCTGCCCCTGACGTAAGTAATCAGCAAATGTTTCAAATGTCACAATTTGGAAATTGCTACCCAAAATGAATGTTGTAGTAAGCAGTATACTTGAGAGGAGCAAATGTGGATGATCACTAGAGATAACAAATCAAAGAGTTGCCAACAGTCTTACATCTGAAACTCAAGCTGTAGTCTCCCTTTTATCAATTATCTCCATTAAGAGAGTCTGCAAGTTAAAATTAGATCCTCAATTACAAATGTCCCACGGTGTCTTCAGTTTATGCCTTTAGACGCTCCTGATTAAAATATCTTCTGTACTCAATAGAAACAGGCAAAGGGTTTTTATTAGTTAGGAGAGTCCAAATAATTCTCCTACAGCTCTGCTAGTTTGACAGAGCTAATGAGAATGCTAAAAATTTTTCCCTAGGATAACACTAAAGACCCACAGATCTGTTGAGAAAAGAGGTACACATTTTTAGAGTACAACTTTCACACTAGAATTATAATTCAAAAGGTAGGTTCATGTACAAACAACAAATTCTGACTCTCCCCACTACTCCCCCAAAATTCAAGTTTGTCCTGGATCATTTTGTAACCACAATTAGTTTTTTTAAAGGAAAAAATGAACAGACAGAAATCTATTATCTCCAAACTATACATTGGTGTTAATGCATTTCAAGGAAAAATTGTGTCAACTGACAGAAATAAGGAAATTTAAACTACCACTGAGAGAATTTAACTAACCATGTCACACAAGCTAATCAGTGTTGACTTTGGGATCGCCTGGAAGAAATGTTTACCAAAGATCTGCAGTAAAATTTGTTAATAAATTAAGTATTTTATTGTGATCATCAAATGTCAGGTATAAATTTAATTATTCACATCATGCTACTTAAACTTTTCCCTGCAGTTGTACCCAACATCCCCATCTGCTATATTTTAAGTAGTTTGCAGTGTTATTCTAAACTTAAATCAATGGCTGTATACCAACTGATCAGGTGTCCAATTTCGGGAATGGAAAAAAAGAACCTGCTTCTTCTATATGATATGCACTATAGCTTGAAAATCGTCATGCCTAATGGAAGTAGTTCATGCAAGTGCAAGGTGTTTTATTACCATGATAGTTTTCAGTCAACTAGGAAAAGGCATTATACAGTTTACTTATTGCACTGCATTGTGATACATTGGATGTTTATAGACGTGATGGCGGACTGCCGCCCTCACAACCTGACCCATATCAGGAACATGGTCCCGACTGTGTCCGGCCAGCAAACATAGGTGCTGGCAGCCGGGTTGTTGGGGAGCCGACCGAAGGCCTGCCCCCGGGCTGTGCCCAGCGCCACGCCCCCCCATTGATGGGCAGCCAAGGAAAGCCTCCATGGCAATTGGTCAAGGTAGTTTCCCCCCTCCCCCCTGGTCTGGGCTCAGAACAGTGGGCAAACGCATGTGTTAGCCCAGTTGGGCAGGCTGTTGACTGGGCGTGTTGGTAGTGAGCTCAGGCTGTGATCCCTCTGGGATTGCAGCCTATGATCACCACCAACACACCTAGAAGCAATCACGGGCCAACATCTGGCAACCCGCCGAACGTACTGGTGGCTTGCTGGACAAAGCCTTTGTTAACACCAAAGGATAGGTTTATAAACTTGTAATTTCTGTCACTGTCAGAATAGCCTATCACCGCAAATATAATTCCTTAGTGACCTAATTAGTCTAATGCTATCTGTTTCCAGCTCTTTAATAATTAATGTTTATCCAAGATGCTGCTTCCTGGAGTGCATGTATGTAACTTTAATTCCTGCATAAAACAAAGTGACCATTTTCACTTGTACTATCTCAAAAAACAGAGCAACATTTACTGTTTGGTGCAGTGCTTTTGCTGGCCAGTCTTTGGTGAAACATTTGAACCAGTTTCTAAGAATTTTCAACGGCCTTGTGAACTAGGAGTATCCAGTGTACTTGAGGGATGATTCTAGAGCTGCTTTTGTGAAAAATGGACTATAGAAACTTGGAACCATGTGTCTATTAATTAATGCAGATAATACATGGGAAACAGATACATGTTCACTACTGGTATTCCAGTTGAACAGAAGCACTAGCAATGGAGATATTTGTCACTAGAGAATGTGTTTCCTCTTTGGCAAAGTTGATAGGTGATAACTGAAGTTGATAGAATCATAAGACCGGAAGGGGCCTCAAGGGAACACAGGACATGCAAGGGTCTCCTAATCCAACACCTTGCACCAAGGCAGGATAGATTCTTCTGGCATTGTTTATTGATTTATTTCTCCAGTTTTTAACCACCCTTCTCAAATGGCTCAGGGTAGCTTACAAACATATAAAACAGCATATTAAAAAGTTATAAAACAACAGAAACCCCCCCAACCTAACAAAAAAACACCGCCTCCTGAAGATGCTTAGGTCTGGGCTCAGACAAACCTCCGGGGGAAGGGAGTTCCACAAAACTTGGGCAGCAATCAAGAACGCCCTCCTGCGCACCCCTGTTCTACAGACAAGAGTAACATGTGGAACCTGCAAGAGGGCAATCCTGACCAAGCGCAATGGTCGCACTGGAACATGATAGGACAGGAGGTCCTTCACATATGTGGGACCCAGACTGTTTAGGACTCTAAAGATGAACATCAGCACTTTGAATTGAACCTGGAAGACAATAGGCAGCCTGTGAAGATTTTTTTGAGCACTGGTGTAAAGTGCTCCTTGCGACTCGTCACCGAAGGAGCCGAGCAGCTGTGTTCTGCACCAGTTGCAGCTTCTGAACAGTCATCAAGGGTAGTGCCACATAGAACGCTTTGCAATAATCTAGCCTTGAAGGGGATGAAAGCATGGATGACAGTGGCCAGATCCAAGTCAGAAAGAAAAGGCTGCAGCCTCCTCACCAGATGGAGTTGGTGAAAAGTGCTCCTGGCTACTGCCGCAACCTGAAAATCCAGGTGCATCGAAGGATCCAGAAGCACTCCCAAGGCTGCAAACCTGATTGACCAGAGCGGGCCAGACTTTATCAATGACAGGAGTCCCAATCCACTCCAAGTCATGAGGCTGATCAACCATCACTTCAGTCTTGTCAGGTTTCAGCTTCAGCCAGCTCACCCTCATCCAGTCACTGACCACAGCCAGGCATTGGGTGTAAACTGAGACTGCAGGACCTGGTTCAGATTAAAAGGAAAGCTAGAGATAGGTGTCATCAGCATATTGATGACACTTAACCCCAAACCTCCAAATGATCTCACCCAGCAGCCTCAAGTACACATTGAACAGGAGGGGAGACAGAACAGAACCATGCAAGACCCCACAGGGGAGGTCATGATGAGCTATCATCCATTACCACCCACTGAGACCTCCCTGACAGGATGGAACGAAACCATTCGAGCGGCCCTGCACATCTCCTGCCCACAGTCGCATGAACAACGCTCGTGATCAACTATATCAAAGGACGCTGAAAGATCTAATAAGATCAACAGGGTAGAATTTCCCTTATCAATCTGTAGGCACAGATCATCGACCCAAGACCACAAGTGAAGTCTCTATGCCATACCCAGGATGAAAACCCAATTGAAATGGGTCCAAGAATCTGACAGCATTGAGATGAGCCTGGAGCTGCCAGGCAACCACCTGTTCAATAACCTTCCCTAAAAAGGAAGGCCGATAGCTGGCTGGGAAGTCAGAATCCAAAGCAAGGCCAGACATCTTAAGGGTGTCCGACGCCTTGTCCTCTCGAAGGGAAGTATTGACAGCCCCCACCAGCAACGGCCCCAATGTCTCCCAGCTGGCTTTCACCTGCCAGGATGGGCAAAGATCTAAGAATGTATTTCATACTTAGATGCAAAGAAGATGAATCTATGACTGCATGTGCACTTAAGTTTTATAGGTCTTCATATATTTAAACTTTGTATTTCGGGTACATATAACTTCCACTGATCTACAACGTTACCATTTTTCTTGTTGTTCTTGTTTATATTAGTACCATTACAACCTTTCTTATGTTAAGTAAGTAGTGCTGCATACGCCTCGTAGTACTATAGGAATGATTAGTAAGTAACTAAGTAAGGAAGGAATGGGAAGCTACAATATAGAGCTCTGACTCTCTTCAGGGAATGACTGTATTCTAGATGTCTGTTTATGGGTGAAATTCTTTCGGCTGCCCCAGTTTAGGGATAATGGTCTTCTGTGCTTGTACTTTAAATTCAGTGACTTAGTGATGTATGTAATGTCTGTCTCTTATACACATCTAGATGTGTATAAGAGACAGGTTTTGTTCTGGTTCTAATGTACAACGTATGTATGCATTTTAATTTTGAATGGCTATGGCGTAAGCTAATGCCTAAAATAAATTTACTTACTTACTAGAATGATTAGTAGTAGTAGTAGTAGTCTGTACTCATTTGACACTTAATAGAAATGACTCAGCTGCCTATAATCTTTCAATTGGATTAACTCTGCAGATTTTCAAACAACATTTCTCTTCTTAGGAGTCTTGGGCAAGCTTTTCTAAACTGTCGGCCTTGCCTTAAAAAGCGTGGAGAGTCTCATGCTTCTGAGACATCCCTGCCCCACAGAGTCTGGGATAATTTTATTAGCTTGAGCTTCGCATTCTCTATACAATCTCTAGCTCTCTTTTTCCATTGCTTTCTTTCCTTGTCTGTCATTGTCGGGTAGAACTTTTTTCCGCTTGCCTCTTTTTATTAATATAGGTGTTTTTGTTATAATTACAGATTTTGGACTACCATGCTTCATATATTGAATCTGACTACTGAACTGTCAAACTTGGTTATTTGAAGGGATTTGCAATTTTGAGTTTGAGGTTAATGATTCTCCAGCGAAAGAGCCTTGAGAGGTGAAGAAGAAATCTGTGAATGACAGTGGTTAAGCAGAGAAGCAAGACAATGCTTTTTGGGAGACAAGAACTTCTTTCAGAAGTAAATGTTAAGCTGATACCACCTCCTTTATGCAAGCGAAAAGGCATAGCATGTGTGTCAACAAGCAATAAACTGCTACGAACACTAAATAACTGAAGTCACATGCGGCTCTCGCCAGAAGTGGCCGGGGTGTGAGACGATGTGGCTTCCTCAGGGATACGAGAAGCCACACCACCATTTTGGCTGCTGAAGCCTCCTGGGGGCTATGGGAGTGAGGGTGTGTGTGTGTGAGGAGTATGTCCTGTGCCACTACTACTCCTGCTGCTCAAACCCACACGAGCACCTAGAGAAGGGATTTGAGGAAGCCATGATCAATGTAATAATGCATGTTGTGTCTCTTGGCAATATGAAAGCTTTGGCATGCTGCTCGTAGGCTTGGGAACTTTGCCCACCCTGGTGTAGCATCTGTATGTGCACACACCATACCCTTTGAGAGTACCTTTTTGGCTAGTACAATAATGGGTGTTTGTTATCTTGTACTGCTTTCTCAGCCAAGTAAAGTTTGTAGTGTGTTCAGCCGACGACAGGGGGTCATTGACACTTCATTAACTCATCCAGAAAGAGCTTCAACTCCTAGGTTAGCAGTCTCCTAGATTAACAGCTGCTTCATTGCTGGGGTGGGGCATTTTTTCTATTATAGAAAATGTATCTATTCTATAGACACAATGTGTCTACAATGTTTCTATGTCTCAATAGCTTGTACAGTTGAAAGAACTTAATGACTTTTGAATCCTGCTTTATCTGAAAAAGTCGACACAAAAGTAGCCAATAAAATAAATGAAAAAAGACTGCGAAAGGAAATGACTTCAGTAGAATTATTCTGACTAGCTCAAAATTAATAAAAACGTCCAGGGATCTGTGTCGGGAAATCACTCATTTACATGGTCAATATATTTAGGAACTGCATATCCTTCATAATTGAATGAGGTGTCAGTTTATTCTGCTGCGTAGTTCATATATATCACACTGAGCTCCCACTGCAGATTACAACTTGAACGGTTAATCATGAGCTTTTGGTTAATGTTGGCTCTTCTAGCATGGTAGCTGGGCTTATTTGGCATAGGAGATCCCACATCTCAAAATTACATAATAAATTTGGTGAGATGACTCAGTCTCTGTAATGTATGTCATGACTGGCTAAAAGCAAAGCCAGTGTTCCAAGGAGAAATCCCCTGCAGTTTTATTCACTTAATCATTTCCCGGTCCCCTACCATTTGGAACGCCAGCTAGTATGCCCACAAGGCAATAAGGGTTGAAGTGAAGGAGGGGAGGCGGAGGGTGGGATGGAATGTCTGGAGATAACAGAAGACAAAGAAAGCAAGACACAAAGGGGGAGGGAAACCCCACTTTTCTTGAGCCTTAGTTAACTGTATAAATCCTATTTTTATTTCTTTAATTGAAGTGTGCAGCAATGCCAGCTTTGCTTTGGTAAGTAACTTGAGAATGTTAAACAGAGGGGTAGGGAACCTTTTCCCTCCTAGGAGCCACTTTGAAAGTAAATACAAGCTCTGAGAACTCCATAGAAACTGGGGACAGGGGTGCTTAATAGGTGTGCTCAAGAAGAGGAGGTTCCAGATCATGGGTCTATGGGTGTTTGCTTGCAGACATTCAGGGAGGGGCCGGGACTAACATGAATTTAACTCATGTTAGCACAGTCACATGAAATTCCCCGCTCGTGTGTGCATGAGTTTTAGCATTATTTTCCTGTTCTCCTGTTAAATTCAATAACATGATACAGGGCTGGATTTTGAGCCCTGTATTGTGTTATTGAATTTAATGGGAGAACAGGAAAATAATGCTAAAAACCCCATGCACACAAGCAGGGATTTCACATGACCACGCTAATTTGAGTAAAACTTGCATTAGTTCCTGCCCCTCCCTGACCGTAGGCAAGCAGCCTAAGTCACAGATCCATTTGCTATCCTTGTTTACAAGTCCTCCTTTCTGCTCCCTTATCCTGAGTTCACTCAGAGTTTGGGTGTAGAAAATGGATCTAGGAGCCAGATTTGGGCACTGGTAAGGGGCCAAATAAGAACAAGCCAAGGGACGCATTTGGTCCGCGGGCCCGAGGTTCCTCACTTAAGATGTAAAGCAGTCCGCACTTCCTTAAAGCAACTGTGTACAGGTTTCCCAAGCAACCAAAACGTATCTTTATTTTTGATGAAAGAAAATCGGATTTACCATAGTGGGTCAGACCAAAGGTTCATCTAATCTGTATCCTGTCTCTGACAGTGGCCAACTTCAACTGCTTCAGAGAATTACAGAACAGTTTATAATGCATTTCTTGCCAGTAGCTGCCAAGATTTGTTATGCTAACATGCATTTAGTGTAATAAATTTGAGTTCTTTTCAATACATTAGAAACTATTCTGAAGAGCAGGGTATTAATTCTTCAATGATTGCCAAACACAGCTGTTACATTTCTCAGGTAACAACACACATACATATAAAAAAAACCAAAGCAACCTGCAAGTCAATCAGTGAACTTCCTTTCAGTATGCATGGAGAAAAGATGTACTAACTAGTTAAAAATAGACGTGTGGCTGGCACAGCAGCTACCTGACCCGGGGAGCCATGGTGGACACGGTCTGGACTGGGTTGGGGCACCGAACAGACATGCCCATGGCCGGGGAGGGCAGGGAGCACGCTAAACATGCAGCCAGCCCTGCCCCTGTGCTGCATCCAGTGCCTCAGGCAGTCACTGTGGCCAATGTAGGCCAGTCATGGTGGATCTGCCCTGGTCCGGCATACTGGTCTGGGAACAGACATGATAGCCTGCTGTGGCTGGTTCAGGCGGGCCTTAGCCTGGGCTGTGACTTTGGAGGTTTCCCCGGGCTCAGAATCTGGGCTAGTCACTGCCACAGCCCAGGGGAATCCCAGGCCAACATCTGGTGGCACCTGCACAGATGTGCAGGTAAGGTCCAGGCAAAAGTGTGACAAAGCAGGTCACAGTGGTCTGCTGTCATGTCTGTTTTTACTCTTTATTTTACAGTTAAGAGTAACAATTGTTGAAAAAAGGGCAGACTTCCAATTGTGCTTTAAGTCCAGGGCCACAGATTTTATTTTGGGTGCAATCCTCATCCATTAAAGTCAGTGGGAGTTTTGCCATTGATTTCAATAGATTCAGGATTGGTGCCATAAGTTTCTTTTATACTCTTGTGAAGGGCTTAATAGTTTTAGTTAAAATAAAATAACTGGATTACAGACAGTATTCCCTTGTGACAATTAGAAAGATAATAATTTGTGTTTCTTTTGAAGTAATATAGCTTAAATATAGATATACTACAACGGGAAAAACCCACACTAGTAAAGAAACAAAGCAAATGCAAACAAAAAGAGAAGCTGGGATTCCTTTCTTGGTTTGCCATCCAAATATTCTGTCTTGTTTCTAATTCATTGCCTGTGCAAGTGTGCAACATTGATAAAAACCCTAACAATACGGCTACAAAATGCTTACTCATTAGATATTCACTGAAGGCAAATGATTTTCCATGAGAAAAAGAATCTGGTCCTATCTGGCTATTCTATTGCCATTTTCATGTCAAATCTGCAGTTTTTCCAAATTATTTTTTATACCACTCCATAAAGGCTTTTCAGTATCAGTTCCCTACCATGGTGTCCCCTACCCTCAAATCCCTCCTGAAAAGGTACCTCTTCCACAAAGCCTTCTCAGACTCCCCATTTATATTTTTCCTTACAGTCTCATCTTTCAGGAATCCCTTTCCTGCCTTGTAACTAAGCTAAGCATGTGCACTTGCAATTTATCAGCTTTATTCATGTATTCTTGTCCCTCTCTATATGCCCCACCCCATCTTACCTCCCATGTCCATCCCAGATTGCAAGCCCTACCGGACAGAGCCTTGGCCTCTAATCATGACTGTTCAGCACCAGGTACGTCACTGGTGCTGTATAAATCAATCAATCAAACTAACAACAGGTGCCCACAGCTTAGTTTCTTTTTTGAAAAGTAAATGAGTTTTGCAATAGATTAACTTCAAACATTATATATTTTGGTTACATAGCTATGCGTTCTTCTCATCAAAATAACCAAACGTGCAATGACGAAATTGTGATTCTTCTTGCTCTCAAATGGTAGCTCTCCTTTCTAAAGGCTGTAGCCAACTTTATACTATAAACCTGATTTTTGGTGCTTCCTCTTTACCCATCTGCCATTGTTTAAAATCAAACAAACATCATCTGCTTCCAAACTAATGGCCAAGGTCTGGTGCGTGTACAGGACCAAACATTAGCCGATTTAAATTAACTCCACAATTTGAAGTGATGATAAACAACAACAACAACAAACTACTAACAGGAGCTTTAAGGCTGTAGCGCAGGGCTCTCAGTAACACAACCTTTCTTGTCTGAAGCCTCCTCTGAAGCCTCCTCTCCTGCTGCAGCTGGGGTTACTGGGGACTTGGGTGGTAGTACAGCACTCTCCCTGCCAGACCCCTATCAAATATTTGGCAGCAAGAGTATGTTGCTGTCAAACTGCCGAAGGGAGGGAGAACAATCCCCCTTCACCCCAGGCATCCTTCATCCACAATCTGGCCCTGGTTAGGGAAGTACATGCTTACTGTAAACCTCAAGTTTTACCTAAGTCAATCTAGACCTACTGAAGCTTAGAGTAACTCATCCCTCTGAAGGTGAATTATCTGCCAAAAAGAAATTGTTTTCCATGCAGAACTAACATTACAAACAAACTCTTAATGTATGGATTAGACACTCCAAAATGGAGTGTCTAAGCAAGTTACTAATATAGTCTGACAGTTTTTGGCCTGATCCTACATTAAGCACAGAAATAAGTGATGTTTAAAATTAAGTTGATTGGATTTGTATTTATTTATTTATTTATTTTATAAATTTGTACCCTGCCCCTCCTGCAAGCAGCCCGGGGTGGCTTCCAACAATAAAATAGCGTACATAAAAACAATTTAAAACCATCAATAATCATACAAATCATTAAAACAGGGCTCAGGACCTGTATGTAAGTTAAAGAAGGGAATGCAGTCTGCTATCTCGTTTTCCTGTTCAGAGGGATTTCTAAAATCTATGACACACACAAGTTCTGGGATGAGAGCACAGGCCTGAGAGTTAAATTTACAGAAGGCCAAGAAAGCCAAGAAGAATTGAAGGAGAAGCAGCAGCTGAGGAGCAAACCGGGAGGCACTCCTCGCCTGCTGAAAACTCAGGATGCTCATGATGATGTGCCTTTTTAACTCTAGACATATTGGGACCTCACCTTCACAAGTCTTAAACTGATTGGTGGAAGGTCTCCTTAGCAGCCTTGTTAGGGGGTACTCAATTAAGAAACTTAAATATCTGTTGGTATCTGCTAAGTTTCATCAAACACTATGGAGGAAAACTCTGCTGGTCAATGATGAAATTAAAATGTTTGGTTGTAGACATGAGATGGGTTTCTTCAAAAAAGCATACTAAAACTCACACTTAATAGGTTTGGATACCAGGGTGCACAGCAGGCCAGTCTTCCAGCTCTCTGGGACAGGAAAATTGAACCTCAAAAGTCATAGGGCAAGGGTAACACTCAAGACTTAGGGAGGCCTAAAAGCCTCCAAAGTCTCTGGTGGAGGAGTCTGTACTTGCTTTTATATATATATATATATATATATATATATAAAAGCAAGTACAGATTGCAAGTATATATATAAATATATAAATATATATATATATATATATATATATATATATATATATATATATATATATATATATATATATATATATATATATATATATATATATATAAATATAAATAAATAGGCTTCTAATATCTACTTCCTCCAGTACAATTTTATCTTTATGAATAGAATGTATGTGTGTCTGGGAATTATTAAAAATTCCTGGAGATGATGAAAAGGATGCATGGGCCTGCAGAACATTACTGTCGGACATGCAGCAATATAGTCCCCAGATGTGAGAGTTTTTGCTGCAGATTATTTTGTTTGAGCCTGAGAGAGCACATAGTGTACATAACGTAACTTCCATCTGTGTTATAAAAGCTAGACTCATTTCAGAACAGAATAACATCAAAAAATACACCAACCTGTCAGTAACACTTTCTCCTAATCCAAGTCCTCTCAATTGCAGTTTCCCAACAATTGCCCTATATCACAACTATCCTGATTTCCGGACACACATATTACTTTGGTACTGAATAGATATGTAAAATCAAGTGAGTGGCAAGTTGCAGGTTAAATTGATCAATAAAGATTTTAAGTGTAGCTAAAAATCAGATACGGTGATCATTGTTATTTACTACGAGCATATTCAATTAAAAACAAAAGCTATTTTTTCCAAAGCAAAAACAAAGCTAATTGATACATTCACACACACTCATCCCAGTGCATTTCTTTTTGTTTTAATTACCCAAGGCTTTCTGGTCTGTTCCTTGGACTTCATCTATTCTACAGTGCATTTCCCATTTCAAGACTAAAACATGGATCAACATAACCTATTAATAAGGTGGAAAAATGTGTTCTAGGATTTCCTCCATCTAATGTCAGAATTAAAAAACACCAAATGATTTAAGCATTTTATCGTAGAAATCACCCCAGTCAATGCTTTTCCACCACAATCAGAAGAAACTGAAAATTGGTTTCTAAACAATCTCTTCTCTATTTAGATAGACCTTTTCCCTCCCAAGGGCTACTTTGAAAAGTAGTACAAGCCCCAGGCCAAGAGGAATTTGGGGTACTTAAGGGGTATGATCAGAAGGGGGGGATAGAAGGAGGGTCCACCCGCTCAAGCATCTATGGTATGGAGCCACCCCACTAATCTCTGCTCTCTTCCCATGAGCACACACTTACTGTGCTTGAGGGTAGGGACTGGATCCACAGACCAGAGCCAGGAATTGGAAAGGGGACAAATAAAATGAAATTGAAGAAAAACAAACAGCCATGGGCTGAAAGTCCCACACCCTACCTTTATAGAGGTAGATTATGTGAATTTATTTCCCAGGTGGGTGTGGGTGCTTTTTTAAAATAAAAAACAAACAAAACTAACTAATGCTTTTATAATCTGCATCACTTCTTGCAACTGGATCAACTTAAATTTTGGGGAAAAATCAAGCAAGTCAGCATTTACTGCAGGTTTTTTGGGGGGCGAAGCTTCCCTTGAAGATTGCACTTTTGCCAATATATTGCTTTAAAAAATGGACCATATAATGCAGTATTTTTGAAGGGGAAGAATGTGAAAATCAAAAAGCAGGCTTCTTTCATCCCTCTTCTCCCCAAAAGAAAAACAATTCCTATCCCTGATGGTCCAGCCTCTTAGCTCCAGCTGGAGCTTGGACATTGCAGTGGGCAGGCAGAAGAGCACTGTGGTGCTCTCTACTGATCAGCTGAAAGCACTAGAGCCCTCTCACTACCCACTCCACTGTGCAAGCTTTCAACCATAGGTTTTATCTGGGAGGGGAATTGGAGTGTGGACATGAAAGGGTTTGGTGCTCTCTGCCAAAGAGATAATCAGTGGGGAGTGCTGCATCAGCCCTCCCTACATAGTCTCCAGGACTGGAAGCTCTCTACCAAGTAGTTTGCTGAGATGCCACTGACCACCTTCCTCTAACTGCCTGCAGCACAGCAGTCTCTCGGGAGATGTTTTGGATTCATGGAGGGTGCTGTTGCTCCTGGACATTAGCTGACTGGCAGATTTATCAAACAGTTGATGAATGGAGCAGGAAACCCAGCCTGCCCATGACCCGCCCCCCCACCCCCAAAAACACAGGGGGTGGGGGAATCACCAGAATTTCCCCCCCTGAGAATATCTTCACTCTTTCCCACTCAATATTTATGATGAATGGTATGTTTGCTTTTATGTCCAAGATAACATTCCTATGTAATGTTTTTCTTTCTATGTAAGTGGTAAGTTAAGTTCCATGAAAATACATCAGTATGTACATGAATTAGCATGCATTTCAATGGCTCCAGAATTCCTGAGCAGACAAACTAGTGCTGGGTTTCCACTGGGAGTCAGTGTAACCCAGTGGATACAGCGTTGGACTCAGACATGGCAGACCACGGTTCAAATCCCATTTTCCCCAATACCACCCAAGGCGTTCTAAACTAAGTCAATGTTTCTCAGCCTCAGTTCCTCATTTATAAATGAGAATAAAAATGATCCACATCACAGGCCTTCTTGTGATGAGCACTTTGAACACTGAAAGTAAATGATAAAAATAACATTAAAAATACAATATTGCTTTATCATTATATGTGTGAGAGCTGAAAACATTAGAAAACCAACTCATCCTTTTCCTTGAAAGTTACTCCACTTCACCCAAACTCATCCTTTTCCATACTATGAACTCAATCCCATCCCATGTGTACTGCATGTGCGCGGTTTCCATAGGGCACAGTGTACCCTCAATGTGGATCCGCATGGTTTGGCACGTCCGAGCTGGGATTGAGTTCTATGAAGTGATAATAGAGCAACCTGTGGAAATGCTGGGCACAAATTGACATCCGTTTAAAAACTATGGGAGAAAAATCAAGAGGAGAAATAATGCCTACAAAGTAACAGCATGTACAATTTACAGCAGTGACACAGAAGTAATACACTTAAATAAGTAATCTAAAATCTTCACTTACATTATCAAGATCTGTAACAACGACCAAGTTGGTTCAAAGGTGTCATTTTGTACAGGTACATTGCACACCAGGCCCTTACTGTAACAAAACTACTGCAGAGAAAGGATGTGAAGTGGAACAAATCAAGATTGAATGTATAGTATCTGGGGAAGGAAACTGCTTTCCCAAGTGAATTAGCAGCTCTGGTTAACTTGATTGGCTAATGAAGAGTTGGCTAGGTAAAGGCAGTTAAGGCAAGGGATGGGAGTAGAGGTGATGGACCTGTTCACTGCCGTAATTTTGGGTTCACCAACTTCTGTTAAGAAGCAATACATAAGCTGTCTAAAACAATGGAGTTTTGATGTAAAGACGTAAATGAGGTCCATCTAGCAAACGATGCCAGAAGCAGTAAGTGATTCTACCGATATGTTAAAAGCAAGAAAAACTAAAAAGTGTAAGTCCTCTGCTCAACAGTGAAGGTATGATTTTAATAGGATACTCAGAAGGCTGAATTGCTTAATACCAACTGTGCCTTAGTCATCTCAAAAACTGTGAACCGTGACCAGATGCTACCAAGAGAACATGGTCAATGGGAGGGAGGGGGATGTAGGTCATTACACCCGTGTTTATTTTTTTTAAAGAGATGGCCCAGAGAATTATAGGCCAGTCAGCCTGACTTCAGTACTTGGAAAGACTTTTGAACAAATTATAACACAATCCATTTGTGAGCCGCTTGAAGAAAAGGGAGTAATAACGCGTAACCGGCATGGATTTGTTAACAAAAAATCATGCCAGATCAATCTAGTTTCCTTGTTTGACTGGGTACATAGCTTGGTGGACAAGGGAAATGCAGTCGACACCGTATATCTCGACTTCAGCAAGGCTTCTGACACCATTGCACATGATATTCTCATGAGGAAGATGGTAAAATGTGGGCTGGATGGGATTACTGTTTGGTGGAGTCATAACTGGCTAAAAAGCTGCACTAAACAAGTAATAATTGATTGGTATCAAATTTGGAAGAGCTATCAAGTAGTGTTCCACAGGAATCTGCGCTGGGTCATCCTTTTCAACATCGTCATGAAATGATTTGGTGGAGGGAGTGGAGTGCGTATTCATCAAATCTGCAGATGATACAAAACTGGGAGGGGTTGCAAACATCTGGAAGACAAGATTATCTTGCTCATTTTGTATTATAAACTAAAAACCTGGGCTGAAAGAAAGAAAAATGCAAGCTATTGCCCACAGGAACGGAAAAAAAACCAGAACCACAAATCTAAAAAGAGGGGGATAACTTGATAGGCGGTAGCACTGGGGAAAAAGATCTGAGAGTTATAAACTGAACTGAGTCAGCAAGGTGATGCTGTTGCAAAAAAGGCAAATGCAATTTTGGGCTGCATTAACGGGTGTACCGTATCCAATATGCGTGAGGAGGTGGTGCCATTTTGTTCAGCGCTGGTGAGATCTCACCTGGAGCAGTGCGTCCTGTTGTGGTCACCAAACATTAAGGAAGAAGTAAACAAATTGGAGAAGTTTCAGGGAAGAGCAACTAAGATAATAAAGGGGCTGGATGTTCAGTCTCAAGGGAAGACAACGAAGGGGGGGGGGGGACACATGATAGCAGTTTTAAAATATTTAAAAGGATGCCACAAAAGAAGATGGTGAACACTTGTTCACCACCGTCACAGAAGAATGAACAAGAAATGGGCTTAAATGGAAGAAATGTACATTTCAGTTAAATATTAGGAAAGACTTCCTAACTGTGTTGAGCAATAGAATAAGCTGCCCAGAGAGGTTGTGGATTCTTCTTCCTTGGATGTTTTCAAAACCTGACAGAAATAATCTGTTCATGATGCTGTAGACAGAGATATCTTGCCACGGAACAGAGGGTTGGACTCAATGACCACCACGGTTCCTTCCCATAGAATCATAAAATTTTAGTGTAGGGAGTCTACAGACATATGAACAAGGAAGCCCCTACACTGCACAGGACATTATTTATTACTTAACTAATTGATTACAGCATTTTGATTGCCTGTATCTGAGTCCACATTTGTTGCTTTATGTCTGTGTTACATGTTGCTTTATGCATTATGTTGCATTAAGCAGGACAGGCAGCATGCATTGTAGCAATAGCATCACACCACATTTTGCTTATCTTTAAATTTGTTGAACACATTGATATTTTTAGTGTAACAGCAAAATACCAGTTATATTATGATAATATGGTGCACACAATACCAGCTCTCCCCACTTAGAGGAGTTTTTGGTTTCCCCTTCTTTTGGAGTCTGACTATGAGCCTGACTGGCTGTTTTCCCCTTGAGGATGGAAGAGAAAACATAGGTAACTCCTAAGTACTTTTATTTTTAAGTCTGAAATTTTCAATCATTATGAACACTGTCATCTCAAGAAGTCTGACAGTTCTGGTATCAAAGAGCAAGCAGAATGCTGAAGAATTGCTCACACTGCCAGCACATTACCGTTTCCCCACTATTACAGAACCCCAAACCTGTTCCACAGCAGAGCGAAGGGAAACCTGGCTTTGCTATCATAGTTTTCCCTGCTTAGTCTCTTCTTAGATCAACCCACAAAGCTAGCATGGCCTCAAACTGGTGTTGTATAGCCAAGCACACTTACCTGCTGCTCATTTCCAGCATGCATGTGCTGACAGCAGGCAGGCAGGCAGGCAAATGTACTATTTGAACTGAATGGTAATCTACCTAAATTTGCATGGTGACTATCCCAGAGGCTGCGTAGACTGTAGCATTTGACACACATTTATGCTAAGCATTGTTTTGCCTGGGAAGAGGCCAGAAATTTCTTAAGAAATTCTATCCTACTTTTGGAGCTGTAATCAAAATATAGTTAGCACAGCAATGACATTTTCTCCTTTTACAAGCGCACTAATGGCAGGAATCTCTGTACCATCTTCTGCCTCTGGTTTACTCAGTCCCTGAGCATCAGCTAAAGGCATTCATCTTTACATTTTAGTAAGCTTCAATACTGACAAATCTCCAAGAAATTCAAAGACAGAGCCATGGGTACTTGCATCCAAATTGTTACGACTTTGAATATATATGCCACATGTAAAAACTGACAGAACTTACATGATCAAGGCTCCCTACTTTTAATTCATAATGCTATCCTTGCAAGTTTTCAATATAATTTGCACCAGGTAGCAGCACAGAGCACTGAAATATTAGAATTCTCATTTCTACTGTTGCTTTAAAGAACACATAGCTGCAACTGAAATGATTTCTTATTTTATTCATCTTCGGAACATAAACCTTGCATACTGAGCTATCCAATAGTTTTTACAAGATTTACACAGTTAAATCTCCACTCTCTCTTTCTTAATCTTTAATTTATAAACTTGTGTTAATTAAAAAAAAAATGAATACCCCTCATATTA
Source organism: Sphenodon punctatus (assembly GCA_003113815.1). Taxonomy (NCBI): domain Eukaryota; kingdom Metazoa; phylum Chordata; class Lepidosauria; order Sphenodontia; family Sphenodontidae; genus Sphenodon; species Sphenodon punctatus. Next base: position 4,128,451 of record QEPC01010227.1, read on the forward strand.
ATCTGCTGTATTTTTGTCTGTACCTAAATCAAGGATCCAGTATTTACAGCTGCCAGGCTGCCCGTTGCCACAGTAGGTAGGATTTACAGAATGAAGAGAATCCAGAGTATCCATCTGCTCAGTTCTGTTTGGCATGATCGGCAGTTAGTTCTTCTGAAACCTCTGGTTCAAAACACCTACTTGTCCCTGTGCAAGAGGCAAGCGTTGCACACTTTGTTGATGATGACCACAAACACTGTCTCCCAACTCTTCCCCAAATATATAGAATGTAGTTCACTCGAAGGAGTTCTGTTTTCTTTCAGCTGTCTTAAGCCCACTGCCCTATCTTCAGAACAGCGCTCCCTTCCCAGGGATGCTCTCCTCTGACTCACTTCTGTGCACTGCTATAGACTGCAGCAGTTCACATGTGGGAACAGCCGGATGCAGTGGCTTACATTCTACCGTAACTATCCTAATGGAAGTTCAAGAAAATCTTAGAGAATACTTAAAAACTAGATAATTTATTTGTTCCTTTTGGAAGGTTTTAGTTCATTCAATAAAACAGTGAATACCACATGCTCCATCACAACTGGAACCCTGAATGAGCTTAATATTGTTCATACACACAGTGAGATTTTGTTGTCTTTGTCAGAGATTTAGCTTAAAGTAACAGAAAAAAACGTTGTGCACTAGATAAGAGATATTGCCAAGGTGGACAAAGTTCCCAACCCCAGGAGCCATGTGCCAAAATCTGAATATTGCTGAAAGCCACAAGATATACAAATGCATGTGCGATACAGCTGCACATGGCTCCCAAGCCATACTTTGGCCACCAGTGTTATATTGTGATACATATACAGCCAGCCCCCCCTCCCCCCCACAAATCCCACCCTGGCTTCACTCTCACAAACACAATCAATGCTGGGGGTAAACTATGTCTTTAGATGAGTGTAGACATTTACATGAAATCACATACTGTATTGCTGGTTAATGAGATAGTTAAGTAGCTTATAGATTTAAGCGAGTACTCCCTAAACTGATGCACACCTCTCTGGGCGTGGTACAAGGTGGGGTAGTGAGGTCAGAGTGGGAGCAAGCACCCATGGCAGGCAGGGGTGGCAGATGGTGGGGCTATCTCCCCCTCCTGCCCAGTAGGACTCTGTTAGGCATAGAAGGGATGGGACCTAAAGTCACACTGAACTAACCAGTCCCATCACCCCTACCCATGAGTATGTTCCGCAATTTACTGGCCCAGTCCCTCTTGGAGCCGGCATTCTGCTCTCCCTGCACAATGCTATAACATGGAAGTGTGGCGCATGGAAGTGGTAGCAGCAGGAGCTGCACTCAGTCCTAGGCACACCATTAGTTTTGTCACCTTTCCCACCCCCTCCAGACAACAGAGGGAGAATTTGAGGGCAGTTTCCACCTTACTGTTCCATTACCCCTATGCCTCACTATTCCACTGTAACACACTCTATCCCACATCACTCTCACCTCCATTCCAGCTCTGCCACCACCCAGCCCCTCCCCTGCTTCAGCTATGATTGGGAAAGGGGTGTATGAATGGTAGACTTTACTTGTGGGGAGAGAACATGGGGCAATACAGTTTGGGGCACATTGTTCTTCACAATATGAGGACAGTCGATTTGCTATTGTTCCATTATATTATTATTATTAGTATTATAAACATTTATATAGCGCCAGTCATGTACTTGGTGCTGTACAGAAACATAGAAATAGACGCGCTCCCTGCCTGTGGCTTACAATCTAAAAGACAAGGAGGGGGAGACAGGGAGAGGGGACAGAGGGAGAGACAGGGGAGAAGACAAACAACATTCAAGCGGATGCGAAGTCTCAGGTGCTTGTGCTTGGCTTCGTTACAATCAGGTTGGTTGCAGCAGTCTGCAGAGGAGGGCAGACAGTAAGTATATGGGGAATGACTAGCAGGCATTGGGAAAGGCGGCGAGGAAAAAGTGGGTCTTGAGGAGGGATTTGAAGGAGCGGAGGAAGGGGGCAAGGCGGATGTGGGTAGGGAGGGAGTTCCAGGCATGGGGGGCAGCGAGGGAGAAGGGACGAAGGCGGTTAGGTGAGCAGGAGAAACGAGGGAGAGTGGGTGAGGGGACCGAGGAAGAGCGGAGAGCGCGTGCAGGAGTGCGTAGGCAGATTAGGTCCAAGAGGTAAGGGGGAGCTTGGTTGTGGAGTGTTTTGAATGTGAGAACCAGGAGTTGAAACAGGATACGTTCAGGAATGGGGAGCCAGTGGAGAGAGAAGAGGAGAGGCTGAACATGGTTGAAGCGACGGGTAGAGTGAATGACCTTGGCAGCGGAGTTTTGGATTGCGATAAGGTGGGGGAGAGGTGAGAGCGAGGGAGGCCAGCAAGGAGGAGGTTGCAGTAATCGAGACGAGAGATAACCATGGCATGAACAAGGGCTTTGGCCAAGGAGGTAGAGAGAAAGGGGCGGATCTGAGCAATGTTACGGAGGGCGAATCGGCAGGATTTGACTACAGAGTCAATATAAGGTTTAAAAGAGAGGTGCGTATCAAAGATGAAGCCCAAGCTATGGGCTTGGAGAACAGGATGGAAGGTGACTCCATCGATGCAGATGGGCAGGTTAGAGGGAGAGGAAGGGGAGGGAAGAAAAATGAGTTCGGTTTTTGCTATGCTGAGCTTGAGTTGACGTCGGGACATCCAGGCGGAGATGTCAGAGAGGCACATGACGAGGCGTGAGTAGACAGAAGAGGAGAGAGAGGGGGTAGAAAGATAGAGTTGGGTGTCATCAGCGTAGAGATGATATTGGAAACCGTGGGAGGCAATAATTTTTCCAAGGGATAGGGTGTAAATAGAGGAGAGGGCCAAGGACAGAGCCTTGGGGGACCCCAACCGAAAGGGGGAGGGAGGAGGAGTTTGACTCAGGGAGCGAGACTTTAAAGGAGCGGTCAGAGAGGTAGGAGGAGAACCAGTCAAGGACAGGGCCACAGAAGCCCAGAGAATAAAGCGAGTCCAATAGGAGCAAGTGGTTGATAGTATCAAAGGCAGCAGAGAGGTCCAGGAGGACAAGAATGGAGTAGAGGTGCTTAGATTTAGCAACAAGTAGGTCATTGGTGATCTTGGCCAGGGCAGTTTCAGTAGAGTGGAGGGGGCGGAAGCCGGATTGGAGAGGGTCCAGGGAGGAGTTGGCAGAGAGGAGGTCCAGGCAGCAGGAGTAGACGACACATTTCAGGAGCTTTGAGGCAAAGGGAAGGAGCCCAGGGGTGGGTGAAGTTTCCAATCCCAAGAGCCATGCATCAAAATCTTTGTATAGCCGCAAGCCACACATGCAAGTGCACGCACACAACTTTCCTGCTTTGCAATTGGCTAATGGATCAGGTGCTCTGCCGTCTTGCTTGCAGAGATTCTGAGGGTCAACTGCAATTCAGCTGCAAAGACTTGGGTGCAGTGAAGACAGACACTAAGGCAATGCCCAGGACCAGCTCTGCATCAGAGCTGCACTTGGCTCCCAAGCCACAGTATTTCTAATCCTGGTCTAGCCTATATATTTTTTCTAATAAATTACTGGCACTGCCCTATGTCTGCCCTACCATTGCTTCTGTTAAGGCCTATAACTTTGCTACCCAAAATAGAGAACTCTGGAGCTCAACTTTCATGTTGCAAATGCACTCAAGGACAAGTCTGTTACATAAATCAAGGTATCAATAAACCACCATTTATAGGCCACAGTTTTAATTTTAATTTACCTTAAAAATAAAAAAGTTTAAAATTCCTGTGTATCTAGGTTCTACATAACTAAGCATTAGCATTTGGCATGCGTCTAAAAATAACAAACTTACTAATTTTTATATAGTACCAGCACTGAACAATCATTGGGGAAAGGTCCCTATCCCAAGGGACATAAAACTTAGGAGACCACAAGGCGAAGGGAAACAGGAAAAGGCAGGGATACATTCAAGAAAATGGGAAGTCACAAGTGCATGTTCCTAGATTAGTTACAGGGGAGAAGGGGAACCTGAATGAAAGGATAGTCGAGGGAGCAACAGTGAGCAGTCTGCGGGGATGAGGAGCTAGGGGAAGCCTGGATTTATAGAATTTAAGACCTTACACATCGTACCATATTATCAGTTGCACTTTTTACTATACTTACTGCCACCTGCTGCTCAAATCAGTGACCTTCTACAGGCTTAGGGCTCATTCACACAACATCCTTCCTTTCTCCTTGCAAACTCATCAGTTGTTCTATAGCAATGCATTCACACAACTGCTGATATACCAGCATTCCAATGGCCAACCCTTTGCATCAGGTGACAGTGAACAGGAGGTTGTCAAGAAGCAGAGGGCATGGTAAGGATTTTACCCAATATTCAGAATGTGGATTGTGCCACTACCCAGTCAAACAAAGGGTTGTGCGTGAATGAGCCCTTAGAACTCAGTGCCACTTATGGGCTTACTTCATCACTATTTTGTGAGTACTTCAAGACTGAACTTTTGCTGTGACTACTTAAAATATAATTAAGAAAATCTGAAAACTATTTTTTGCACTTAAAACTTTTTTTTTTGTAAGTAGTACACACTAACATAACTTTGGCAGAAGGAACAACTTTTCCTTATTCTTGTATAATATTCTAACTCAAAGGTGCAAGCATGAATGAAGTTAAGACCTTATCTTTCACTCAATTTGTCAAAATTTGTTTGAAAAGATGCTACTTTTCTGTTCAACTCTCTCTCCCTAGTGTTTGTTTATAGTAGCACCTTAAAAGCTTTGAAAAAATTAAAATATGTTTTGTATTATCACGACTCATATTTCACCAAGACATCTCAAACTGCAAAAGAGGTATGTTGTTGTTCATCATAATTCCCATTTGCATGGGTATAAAATCCACTTGCCAGCTTGCATTTGGCAAGCATATTTTCTGAGCTGGCAAGTGGATTTACACAGACTTGGAGCTATTCCTCCACCGCAAGCCTCAGCCTCGCAAGTAGTCTTTTGCCTGGCTAGGGAATTATTTATATACATTTCACAACCCAGCTCATAGGCCACATTATAATATATGTTGGAGAAGAGCTAGAAACTGCACTCAAGAAGAGAGAAGTTAATAAATAAGAAGTTGAAGGGCCTTTAAAGATGAGAAATAAGTGTGAAAATAAGAAAATGTAGGTTATCCATATATTGCTTAAGACAGACAAAATGGACTGTGTCTATGTCCCAACTCTGGACATCATTCTAAGGAGTGTCTAAGGGGTGGAGAAATCTTTCTGCCACACTGAGAAATGAGGGGATGGAGGAGGAGAAGAGGACATCACTTCACAGAAAGCAGTAGCCCCAAGCAGCAGTGCCAAGTATTTTAGGTGCTGAACCCCAACAGTGGATCACAGCAATTATGACTGCTTGGGGGCAGAAGTGGCCTGTAGACTCCATCCACATCATCTGACCTAGCCTATTCCATTACAAACCTCTTACTTGAAAGTTCTTTTCAGTAGTTTTCTTATCACTAGTTCTTCCACATCTGTTGCCACCTGTTAGCAGTCAGTTTATCTTCGCCTTAGTTATATCTCCGCACTTGAGAGGTATGTGCGTAATAGCCATTTGTTGTCCTATCCTTCAAAAATTTATCCTACCCTTGTTTAAACCTAACTATGCTACTGGCCTTCACAACAGTCTCTGGCTACAAATTCCACAAGTTACTTGTACACTGAATGAAAAAGTACTTCCTTTTGTTTGAAATTTCATAGCAGATCTAAAACAATCTCCAAACTGAAGGAAATGCCCTGTTCTCGGAGAATTTCATTAACCTTCAAATGCTTGGCTATGCCAATTCTTTACTATCTGACTTCAGTTGATCATAGGCCATTTTGCACAGATGCCCTGCCCCCGCTGGGGGTGTGGGTGGGTGTGCAGTTGGGGGGGGGGCGTCTGTGCAAACAGCGTGGCAGTGGGATGGGTGTCTGCTCATGGAAACACCATGGGCGGTGGATGTGTGCCAAGAGCACAAACCCACCTCCACCCATCCCCCACTCACAGAGCCATCCGAAAAAATGGAGGAGGCTCTGTGGGTGGAAATGGGTGTGCGTCCGTGAAAGAGGGTGCACACCCACCTTCACCCACCGTGACCACACACCCATCCCCCACTGCTGTCCATGGAAAAACGGCCTTATAGACACTTCCCTAAAATGTTCCCATTTCTTTCTAATGTCTTTCCTATTTTCTGTGTAACTAAGTTCCTGCTACACAGAGCAGCAATTTAAGAAAATTTGAAAACTGACCCTACTGAGAGGGGGATGGAAGAAGAATGCTTGCCACACTAAACTTTGGAAATTTGCTTAGTTAGCTGTGCAAATCAGGTCTTTTCAGGTATAGCAACACAGTAATCCCAGTGGCTGGGATGTTGACACCTAACTTAAGAATCTCTACCACAAAGGACCATAGAGAGCATATTTCATGTTACCAAGCTTGGTCTCTGGGTGAAAACAGACATGACGCTACCCACCCTTGGTGGTCATTTATGCATGTTTCAGGGCTGCATAGGGCACCAATACAGCCCTGCAACATGCATAAATAACCACCAAGGGTGGTTAAAGGGTGGTTAACGTCATGTCTGTTTTCACACTCTGTTGAAGATATGAACAGAACACAATGTTTTCAATGGGGCCTATTGTGCTGGATATTATAAAATGGTTTACATAATGTTCAAACTTGATCCTTTATTGCTATGTTTCAAAATGTGTGGATTAGTTTTCTTACCTTTTTAAAAGGAAGGAAATAAGCCTGCAGTGTCCATGTTACAGTCAAAAACGACCAGATGAAATCAATTTGTGCCTCTAGAACTTTCCCCATGGTCCCAGCACATTCATTCAGACACAGCTCATACATCTAGATGTTAACACTATAAATTATTTGCATAACACACAATCTGAACTGCAAATGTTTTTACTTGCTAGAAACAAGAGTTATCTTTGCATGAAAGCAGAGAAATCCCATTTTGCCAGAATCTAAAAGCCATGTTCAGAAGATGCTATTTATTTTTGTTTTTTAAAAGAAAAAACCCACTATCTTGGAAACATACATCTTTCTTATTTCACTGTATGAGCTTTACAATTCCTGGTTTATGTTTTGTTGCATGAGGGAGAGGGCACATATTCAGAATTGTGCTAGATCACAAAGGACAGAAGGCCACCCAGGGCTGGAAAGCTAAAAGGTTAGGCATATAAGACTACAACTATTAAATGCTTGGATTAAATGTTAGGTTACGCAAAATCGCAGGAATTTTATTTACAATATGCATTTCTTATATATTAAAAAAAGGACAGACTGTTCTTGCTCACTAACAGCAGCAAAGAATGAATGATTTGTTACATCTGCCAATTTCAACCCCTTCCCTTCGCCCTGCCCAATCTAACCAAAAAGCAACACCCGCTCACTGACGAGAGAGCTTTGATAAACAAATTTGGGTTTGAGACTGTGGGTAAATGCAACATGACATTAAAACAGGAATCATAGAAGGTGTCTAATTTTTGCTTTTCCTTACTGTACAATGTGGCTACAGTTTCAGCACTTCCAACACAGCTGCACCCACTAGGATCTGGTTTCTTAGATCCCATACACAAAGATAGCCCTGTTCACAGAAATTCTCTTAGTTCCTCTATCCCACAGACAACACTACCCAGACTGCAAGGAAAGGAATTGCTAGAACACTACTCCTTTCGGAAAGTATTCTACACACTATTTCCTGTAGCTTCCCAGCAGTGTTGCCAGTTGACAAAAGCACCTTGTGATTGGGTCAATCAGAAGCTGTATTTTAGTACAAATGCCCTGACTTGCTTTTCCTTAAGAGTGTACTGTTCAGTATCTTGCAACACATTTAATTAATTAATTAATTAATTTATTTATTTATTTTAAATGTTTAGCCCACCATTCTCTTAAGGCTCAGGGCGGCTTATAATATTAAAAACACAAAATATATTAAAATATTTTAAAATCCCTTTAAAAATCCCCCCCTCACCCCTAAACGCACCCATCCCAACTTCTATCCTCGCTTGCCAAATGCACTGTCAAAAATAAAAGTTTTACATTGCCTCCGGAATATGACAAGGCCCAGGCTCTGGAGGAAGGGAGTTACACAATACCGGGGCAGTAACCAAGAACGCATCTCTACAGGCCCTTCGCATATGAACAACATTGGTGGGTGGTACCCGCAAGAGAGTGCTCCCAGCTGACAGCAAGGGTTGTAGTGAAGCATGGTAGGAAAGATGGTCTTTCAGATAAGTGAAACCCAGGCTGTTTATTACTTTAAAGGTTAATTCAAGGTTAAAACTAGCACCTTGAATTGTGCCTGGAAAGCCATAGGTAGCCAGTGCAGACAGTAAAGCACTGGCGTAATGTGATCACAGCGACTTGTCCCTGAAAGGAGCCAGGCCACTGTGTTCTCCACCAACTGCAGCTTCCAATCAGTCACCAAGGGCAGCCCCACATAGAGTGCATTGCAGTAATCTAGCCTTGAGATAACAAAGGCATGTATGATGGTGGACAGATCTGAATCAAAAAGAAAGTTACGTAGTCTCTTCACCAGATGGACTTGGTGAAAAGCGCTCCCGGCCACTGCTGCAACCTGATGTTTCAGGCACAGCAAGGGGTCCAGAAGCACTCCAAGGCTGCGAACCTGGGTAACCAGAGGGGGCCAGACATCATCAATGATAGAACTGCCAATTCCCTCCAAGTCAGAAAGTTGACTAACCATCATCACATCAGCCTTCTCTGGATTCAGCTTCAATCGGCTCACCCTCATCCAGTCCCCAACAGCCAGGCATTGAGTAAACACTGAGAATACAGGACCTGGGTCAGATGAAAGAGAGAGGTAGAACTGGGTGTCGTCTGCATACTGATGGCACTTCACTCCAAACCTTTGAATGATTTTGCCCAGTGGCCTCAAATACATATTGAACAAAAGGGGAGACAAGATGGAAACCTGCAGGACACCGTAGGGGATGTCCCAAGGGTGGGGGGGATGACGAGCAATTGCTCATCGCCACCCACTGGGGTCTCCTGGACAGGAACAAATGGAACCACTCAAGAGTAGTCCCACGCATGCCTCTCAAGTCCTGCAGTAGTGTCAACAACACCTCACAGTCAACCATATCAAAGGCCGCCGAAAGGTTCAACAGAGTATAGTTCCCTTTGTCAATTTCCAAGTGTAGATCATCAACCAAGGCCACAAGCGCAGTCTCCGTGCTATATCTCGAAAGAAAACCTGACTGAATTGGATCCAAGAATCCTATAGCATCAAGATGAGCCTCAAAGCTGCAGAGCAACCACTTGGTGGTTCAATAACCTTCCCTAAAAAGGGAAGGTTAGAGACAGGACAATAGCTGCTCAGGGAGTCAGCATCCAAAGATGGGCAGTGGCTGGACCACCACATTTTTAGGAGTGTCCAACAACTTACCCTCCTGAAATGAGGCACTGACAACGCCAGCCAGCAGTGGCCCCAGTGTCTCCCAACTGGTTGTCCGCAACGTTCCAAGCACATTCTTTGCATCAGTGGGTGATATTAATTGAAACGGATCCAAACCAACAGGAGAAGGCTGAGTTTCCACAACCCCAAATTCGGACTCTGCAGTCAAAGTAGCAGCACCCAAGTTGTGGTGAACACAAGCAATTTTGTCTGCAAAGTAATTAATAAAAATGTCACAGCGGGCAATAGATGCCTAGTTCATGGCAGAAACAGACTGGATTAATCAGGCCATTCACCACCCAGATCAACAAGCTCAGCAGGACAATACCTTGCTTATGCTGTCGCAGTAGTGGGAGCAGATGCTTGGGTGCAACCATGCCAGTGGTCGTAGTCAAGATGCCATTCCACAAAGCAACCAGGTCATCGATAAGAGTAGTTGTCAAAGTCAGTAGAAAAATCCACCAGAGAGTTCTGGAAATCAATTGGATCCATTGGTCTCTGAGGGTGGACCAATGTAACTGGTCTGCCACCCCAAGAGGAGTATAGGTTTCAGGGATCTGAGCCTTTAGGAGGTAATGGTCTAACCATGACAACAGTGTTGTAAAAACACTCCAATAATCGGAACCCTGTTACCAGGCCAGATAAAAACTTCAAATCCCACCACCACTCTCGATCCTAGGCTGAAGCTGTACCTAGTTCCCGACTGGCACCGTCTGGGACAATACAGACCCTGATGTCTCAATCCAGCTCTGTAATGGATATGAGATCAGCCGCCTCATCCTGAATAAGACCAAAGATGGCTCATGTTTTATTCACCACTGAACTCCCATTAAGCACCATCACTGTCAGATCAGGGGCCCCACCAGCCTCAAACCCCAAATATCCTGAGACAGGGGAGGGGGACACAGGAACAAACACTAAGAGCCTCTTCAGATATCCCTGGTGATCTTTTCTTGTCTACCCCTCCACCATACCTCCCTATGTTCAACACAACCCTAACTGGCTCAGTAGCTACCCTGGTTCCCCTCTCCCCCAAACAGGCCCTGTGTTGGCCCCAGATTTTCTATCCCTACATCTTGGAGGTGATAACTCTCAAAGGGCCAACAGGGCCCCAAGGAGGGTGTGTGGCCAGAGAGTACTCCCTGAGCCCAGCATCCCTGGAGGATGATTGGCAAAGGCAGCAGGTGGGAACACAGGGTGATTTCAGACGTGACGAGATCACGCTGAACCACACTGAACCACGGTGAACCCCGCAGCGGGGCGAAAGGCCCCTGCACGTCTGCACAGCGTGCGCCAGATGTTGGCCACGCTGAATCTGCAGACGGGGTCAATTTGAACCACGCTTCCCGGGCTAGCCGGGGGAAGGTCCCGGGAAGCGTGGTCAAATGGACCGCGGGACGTGGCGACCAAAAAGTAACGTCTGTTCGCGTGCCACGGGCCGGGATCCCCGGCGGGATCCCGGGCCGTGGCACGATCGGCCAGACGCGGCGGCCGCATTGGCCCCGCCGCCCGCCCGTCTCCTCGGAGGGCGGGCGGCGGGGTGCGTGGAGGGGGCGGGGCCGTGCGGCCGCACGTTGCGCCGCGCGGCCCCGGCTCCTCCCACTTTCCCCGCCGGGATCCCCCCGGCACGTCTGTTGGGCCGTGCCGGGGTGACCCCGGCGGGGAACGAAGACGTTCGATACGGTACGGGGCCAAAGGGCCCCGTAACGTCTGAAAATACCCACACACACACACACCACTCCAACCTAATCTTGCCCTCCCCAGGGAGAAACTCCTCCTCCAACTCATACCATTTCTCCCCAACATGACCACCGGTTCCATCCCTTATGCACATATCCCTCCTCTTGCAGAAGGGCCTGGCATGAACCCCACTTCCCTACTGCTGTGACTGTACCCCTCTGTTCAGGGTGGACAGAACACAAACCTGACCTTACTCCAGATCCCACCATGTCTGTTTTTGCACAAGAACATTCAACATCTCTGCTTTTGGCTTTTTGTTTCTTCTCAAAATCATCAAACTAACGAAAAGGAGCTTTCTAAGTGGTTCTTGAAACTCATCACTATCAGACAAACAGTTTGCACAGACGTATTTCCTTTAAACTTCTGTGCCTCATATGAAACAACTTGGCAAAAAACTAAATTGCTAACAAGAGAATAGCTATAACAAGGACCATTTGGGCTTGCAAATGGTTCTTTTCATTTGGCATGGATTTAAGATTGAATAGACTTATTCATCTCTAATTTCTATCATTCTACAAATCTTGCCAGAGATGATGCAAAGTATGAGATAATCTTGTCACAATAACAAAAGTACAAATCTTAGCAAGCTTTCTGCCAGCATCAGCTTCATTATGATAATGAATTACTTCTTGATGTAACTAATACAGATTTTCAGGGCAGCTAGGCACTGCGGTCAAGGAAGAGAGGTATTTTCTATACCATCACCCCAACTCAAGAGGCCTTTCAGATAAATAATGAATGCTTCCATGTCCCAGTAGTGTGTGTGCCTGGACAACCTTTGGGGAAATTATGACTCCTGAACAGAGACATCATGGCATAATGTCAGCTCAGCTTTAAGGATTCCAGGAACTGTCATAGCAAAACCACAACAAAACTGGCTTCAGATAATTCAAACATTGAAATCCTCTTGGGTAACTGATGAATTTTGTTCCATGTATATACATTATATAAAAAGAAGAAAAGAGGGGAGGGGAGGAGAAACTCACATTCTTTCCACAACAGAGAGGGGCCAAAAATAAGGCATATGGACCACAGGAACAGGTCATGGAAGCCAGATGTGGCAGCTTAGGAACAGTGCCATAGCCACTTCTATTGCTAATTTTAAAAACAAAATGCAAGTTTACATAAAATACTACACCAGATCAGATCAATGGTCTGGCTAGTCCCGCATTCTGTCCTGCAGAGTGGCTCCAGGTGGATCAATCAGGCCTATCTCTCCTGTGAACTAGTCATCTATTGCCATTTTAATTAATTACTTTGCAGGCAAAATTGCTCATATTCACCATGACCTGGGTGCTGTTATTTCAATTGCAGTGAGAGAGTTTGGGGTTGTGGAAGCTCAGCCTTGTCCTGTCTGCTTGGATCAGTTTCAATTAGTATCACCCACAGATGTGGGGAATGTGCTAGGAATGACACAGATAACCAGTTTTGAATGAGATCTTTGCCCGTCCTAGCTGGTGAAAGCCAGCAGGGAGACACTGGGGCCATCGCTAGCAAGGGTTGTCAACACCTCCTGTTTGGGATAGTATGTTGCTCAACATCCTCAAAACTGTGATCCTCCAGCCGCTGGGTGAAGAAACCAACTTTGGATGTTGACTCCCTGGCCAGCTATCATCCCAGCTCTAACCTTCCCTTTTTAGGAAGATTATTGAATGAGTGGTTGCCCAGCAGCTTCATGCTCCCTTGATGCTATTGGATTCTTGGACCCATTTCAGCCAGGCTTTCGTCCGGGGTATAGAACAGAGACTGTACTTGTGGCCTTGGTTGATGATCTACACCTGGAGATTGACAAGGGGAATTGTGCCCTGTTGGTCTTGTTAGACCTTTTAGCGGCTTTTGATACAGTTGATCATGGGGTGTTGTTTATGTGACTGTGGAACCCTGTCAAGGGTGCACACAACTGGTTCTCCTCATTCCTGTCAGGGAGTCCCAGAGGGTGGTGATGGGAGATTGCTTGTCGTCCCCTTGGTGCCTCCCTTGTGGTGTCTCACAGGGTTCCATCTGGTCTCTCCATCTTGTTCAATGTGTATCTGAGGCCATCGGATGAGATCATTCTAAGGTTTGGAGTGAAGTGCCATCAGTATGCTGATGACACCCAGCACTACCTCTCTTTTTCGTCCAACCCATGTTCTGCAGTCTCAGTGCTTACCCAATGCCTGGCTGCTGTCAGGGACTGGATGAGGGTGAGCCAACTGAAGGTGAATTCAGACAAGCCTGAAGTGATGACTGGCCAATCTTGTGCCTTGGAAGGGATTGGGACCCCTGTCTGGTTACCCATGTTTGCATCCTTGGACCCTTTGCTGCACCTGGATCATCTGATTGTGGCAGTGGCCTGGAGTGCTTTTCACCAACTCCATTTGGTGAGGAGGCTGTCCCCCCTTTTTTCTGATTTGGTCACAATCGTCCATGCTTTCATCACCTCGAGGCTAGACGACTGCAATGTGCTCTACATGGGGCTGCCTTTGGTGACTGTCTCGAAGCTGCAGCTGGTGCAGAATGCAGCAGCCCGGCTCCTTTCAGGGATGAGTCACCGTGAGCACATTTAACTGTATGTTATAATCTGCACTGGCTTCCAAGCTATGGCTTTCTGAGCACAATTCATTAATGGTGCTGGTTTTGACCTTTGAACTCCTAAATGGCCTGGGCTCCACTTATCGGAGAGTCCATCTTTTCTCCCATGCTCCACTGCGACCCCTGTGGTTGGCTGGGAGCGTTCCCTTGTGGGTACCACCAGCCAATCTTGTTTGTATGATGTCTGCAAAGAGGCATTCTTGGTTTCTGCCTCTGTTATGGAACTTCCTTCCCCAGGAGGTCCATCAGAGTCTGAGCATTTTCCAGAGGCAGTGTAAAACTTTCCTTTTTGGCAAAAATATTTGGGAAGCAGGGTTGGGGTCGAGGAGGGAGGATTTAGGGGTGAGGGTGGTTTTTAAATGGAGTTTTATTGTATTTTTATAATGTGTCTTTATTATGTAAGCTACCCTGAACCTTAGGGGAAGAGCAGGGTAGGAATTTGAACAAACCAACTAATAAATACACATTCCCTAGAGAAACCTTGGATACGTTTCTACCAGCCTAGATACCCACCATAAAAAGGAGTATCATACTTACATGCCTATGAAAAAAAAATCTTATCCACCACAGATGGATTAAAGGGTGGCATACCTCACTGCTTAAACAGGCTGAGCTTTTGATCAACAAATAGTCAAAGTCCAAGTCAAAAACCAAAATGAAACTGTCTCCTCCTGGAGCAAGCTATATTTACATACTATTTACTTGCTCCCCACTGCTGCCCACCCCAAAAGCTCTAACCCAATTCTCATCTATCAGCTTCCAACCAACTGCTCATCGCTGTACCTTCTTCTTGCTGCCATAGAAACCACCAGCTCCATCCTCTTCCCTTCTGTTATACAGGCATCACTACTTGGGCATCAGTTTTCATTGCTAATATAGACCAAGCACTGTGCATTATTCAAACTTAGGAAACCCAGACAACCATTTGTACTTAACCTATTCTACAAGTTATTGGCACCAGATCTGAATGCAATTCTGACATAACCCAAGCCCCTTTCTTCTTCATTTTATTTAGGTGGAGGCAAAGTAGTTTGAATGATAACTTTTATTGGTCCCCCTTCCCCAGGAGGTTTGCTTGAGCCCAAGCCTGGCTATCTTCCAGAGGTGGTACAAATTCTTTTTATTTGGGAAAATGTTTGGCAAGCAGGGATAGGTGGGGTTTGCTCAGGGTATGGGGTGAGGGTTGGGGAGGGGTTTTTTGTGCAAGGTTGTGGGGGTATTTTGTTTTTATATTTTGGTTGTTTTTTAACTTATATTTTGTATATTGTAAGCTGTCCTGAGCCTCCATTGGTGGGAAAAAAATTAAAATAAAATAATAAACTATTGTTGGTGGAAATGTGCAAATTTTCAGATCTCAATAAAGGACCTTGTGAGGTCTGAAAACTTGCTCATGTCATTTCCATCAACAACAGCTGGTCCAATAAAAGATATCATTCAAACTACTTTGCCTTCACCTCTCCCTCAGGACCAACACGGCAACCACACACTCTCTGGATTGTTTAATTTAGTGATGTACCTATATAATTAAAGATCAATTATGTACACACTAGCCTTTGGAGTAGTGTCAGAGTATATGGCATTGTTTATGCATTTATTTCACCAGTTTAGGCTAGTGAATAAGGTTTGGACTTGGGTCTGAGAGACCAGGGTTGAAATCCAATCTAATCCATGAACTCACTGGGGAACAGAAGGCAAGTCAATTTCTCTCTGCTTCCATTCCTCATCGGTCCAATGGTAATAATAACGAGCTACCACAAAAGGTGGTTGAGTGTGAACTATGTTAGAACTGTAAAGCACTTTGGACACTGAAAGCACTACATGATAAATATGGTGTTCTGTATGGTAATTTTATGCACAACAATGCCTATTTCCATAGCAGTTTTCTTCCCTGTTATCTGCATACCAGTTAGCAATTCCAGTCAGACAGAAAAGCTATTATTTTCTTTATGATCATTCGGGGTTCTGGTCACTGAAGCCTAGAACATTCTCTGAAGTTTTGGAATTGATTGAATGCAGTTTTAAAAAGTTATTACATTATAAACAGATGGGCAAAATCAGAGAGGGGGCTATCAAGTTGAGGTTGGGTCCTTGTTTCACTCTGCCAACAACAGGTGAATCACTTTGACCCTCTTTACTATGAGATCTTCAAGTACCAACTATAGGGAGTTCAGATTCACATTTCATTCAAGAGACATGCATAATTGTTACACAGAGCAGCTAAAACCTCAAGAGTTTCCCCCATTCCTACCTCAAACTGGCTATGATTTCCCAGTTCCCATTAATGTTCCATTTTAGCTATTAAATGGTACTGTCATGCCTCCAAGGCACTTTCTCTGTAATTACACAGAGACAGCACACAGCAACTGTGCTAGAATTCCTCTAGGATGAACAACATAATTTACTCCTATTATGTTCTAGCATGCATCAGTCCCTTTGCACAAAAGCCTGAATTGGGCTAGACCACATTTGCATGCATCTCTGCAAAAAAATTCAATTTAGTATTTTTCAGAACAAATGTTAAGCGTGGTTTTCAAAGTGTCAAGTTTTTTATAACTCAGCTTTCTACAAGGCACTGCTTGTCAAACTGGAAAACAAAGCAAATAAAAATTGTACACAAATTTCAAAATATTTTTTTTTTTTTTTTTTTAAATGGAAGCATTTGCTAGTTCTAATAAAAAGACATATCTTCCAATAATTTGAACATTATTTTTCAGCCTGTTCTAATCTGAAAACATGCGTAACTAAACCAACAGCCCTCATGTGGCCTCTTCCACCCTTACACAAAACTGCTCCCAGGTGGGTGACACACACATTACACAGAACTCAGAGCATCTGCACTGCTTAAAGGACAATCTCTTGTAGCAATTAAAACAACTAATAGCCAGGAGACTAATAAACAATGTTTAACAAGTACATTTTTGGTTAGCAACAAACAACTTCCCAGACCTCTTCCCCTTGGCTCTAAGAGCAACAGGCAGTAAAACTCCAAAGTAAATTGTCTATAACTGCACAGCACATATGGTTGAATCTGCAACAGTGTTGCTAATTATGGGAGGTGGAACTTTAGGAGAGCATCAAGACATGCCAGCACTGCAGTTTTGGGAAATGGGTGTAGGGCATCCACATCTACTCCTCAACATGGGCAGAGATGGAGAACCTTAGATGGTACATTCTGGACTGCAGCTGCCCGTCCTCGAAGGCACCCATACCTGTATAGTGCAGGCTCCCAGTAGTCTGCCAAACTACTCACCCCCTGCTCTGCTGACAACCACACGCGTACACCTACTACAAGATGCTCCGCCCCCCAGTGGGGTAAAGTTCCCCATCCTGGCCTAGGGATGAATATTCAATACCTCCCAACATTTCCAGCTGTCAAAGAGGGACAAGCCCCAACCTCTCAGCCAAGATGCACCACCCTCTCATGCACTTACATGCACACCCACACCTTCAAAGATCCCAAATGCATACAGGGACAGAAGCTCTTCTGATTATCATTCCACTTAAGTTTCTTATCTCTGTCATCTCCCCATTGACCTCTCAAGTGCTTTCCTGGGAGGCAGGCAACCAGTAAAGAGGTGTCAGTGGATTAAATACTGGTCTATGTGTCATTCTTCACCCTGAAAGTGGGACAATGGGATTCTGCACCCAATCACAACTCATAAGAACTGTTGTGGAGGTGGATATTCAAGCAAGGGGTGTGGCTATTCTTTAGTCTGCTTCCCTTCTGTTATGATAAAAGGAAAGGCCTTTTCAGTGCAACCCATTTAATGTCTTGTGGAGGGATCAATCATACAACACCCTTCCCCTGTGGAAACTCAACACTTGTTCCTTAATCTGCTTGCCTTGTTCTACAGCAATGCATTCAGTCAATTGCTGCATTTCAGAAGGTCCCTCCCTACATCCTTTGTAGCTGGTGGAGACAACACAGGATCATCAAGGAGCACAGCAAGTGGTGAAGATTTCATGCAACACTCCATGTGGGTTTAACACTACCCACTCCAAAAGAATGTTGTGAGACTAATCCCTCAGATGCTGTAAATTGAGTGATATTTCCCATGGTGGCCCCGGATCGCCCCTCCTTCTACCGTATCTGTAAAACTTGGTTGTTCCACCTGGCTTTTGGCGAGGGCAATGGGGTGTAGGGTGGGACGGGGAGAGGTTTGGTTTTGTGCCTTCCCTTTTTATTCTATTTGATGGTTTTATTGATTTTATATGTTAATATTGCAAACTACCCTGGGCTGCTTGGAGCAGGAGGGGGCGTGTATTAAATTATTTTATAAATTAAAAAATAAATAAATAAATCCAAGTGCATTTGTAGCAATGGAGCACTGCATTGCAGGATCAGTGCCTACTAGGGAGAGGTGGCAGATGTTTAAAATCTCTCTAATATTATAATCAGCATCTATGCACATTTACAGAGATTCAAGATGGGACCCTACTTTCAACATTTATGCATCCAATTAGCATGAGGAAAGCAGCTTTTTCTAATCTGTACTCTTACTGCTCAAGCCAGGAGAGAGTTTGAAGAGGAAGTTGGAGGGCTGCACAAAAATGAGTGTGAATATATATGGGGTGTAAGACTAAGAGAATTAAAGTTAGGTAAGTTGAGAAATTCCAGATGTGCGCACTAAAAGTGTGAAATGTCTCTCAGCTGGCTTCATTAACTGAGGAATATGCAGCATCACTGCAAATTAAGAGTATAGTTTTTAGGCTGTACAGTATGGATGACATCCTGTTGTTACTGAAATCAATGCGAGTTTGATATCAGCATCACTGGAGCCAAGACATTAACCCTACATTTCTTGCTTCCCAGAAACTGTTGTCTAATAAAATTACAGATTTAGACACACCAGTTTTTCATGGATTCATACAGCTGTGGAGCTGGAAGGAAGCTGAAGGTCCAGCAATTATATCTAATCCATGCCTGACAGATATTTGCCTAACCTATTTATAACAACTTCTGATGAGTGGGCCTCAACAATCTCCCCTGGTAACTTGTTCCACTGCCCAATTATTTTTATGGTTAAATACTAGGAAAAAAATTCTAAACAAAATCTATCTTCAATGGGGGAGAGAGTGGGGCAGAGGGTCCAGGTCTCCAACTTCAAGAAAGGGCATGGGGGAGCAAAATGCCTATAACTAACCCAACTTTGGAGCCTCAAAGAATTTCCAGAAGCTCTATGCTTGAGGTAGAGTTCAGCAGGAGGAAGAGGGCATGGCAGAAAATGGCTAATGGTTTAATTGAATTGAATATAATTTTTAACTTGATTGATCTAATGGAGTGTAACATGCCTTCAGGGCATACCTGCTTGGCATATGCCTCCTTGCTGTCAGAAAAACTGCAAATGGAATAGACATGCAAAATCCTTCCAAAGCAGTACACATCTTTTACAATTTTAAATATCTCAATCTAATTTTCAGATCTGGTGATGTCAGATCAAAGATGATTTCAGTGTTGTTGGGTGTTTCAGTTCAGCAGTGGATCCAGCATGCCCCTCCCACCCAACAGTTAGCCCAGAGCTACCTTTCTGCCTTTTCTATGCACTCACTTGTCCCACCCACACAAGGGCTGCAATAAGGAACCAACTACCATCTTTTTAATAGCACCCTTTCACCCAAACTCATGCCCCCTCATTCATTGCTCATCCTCAATTCCCTCAGTGCCCTTTATCACCTTGATTGCTACCAGGGCACAAAATCTGCAGGCGCCTTGGAGCCATTGGTGTCCAGAAAACGCAGGCTGGCAACTGGTTCAGGGGTGTAGTTAGGCAAGAACAGTTTAATGTCAGGATAAAATCTGGTGACTTTTTTTTTTTTTGGCTCCCGGAGTTCGATCTGAAATTTTACACCCTGATTGCTACATCAAAACCCTCCCCAGCTTGTCCACAACTTTCTTAAAGAAAGGTGCCCCAAGAGAAGGACAAAACACTATTTGAGTGGATGACTAACCAGTACACAGTACAGAAGAGTTACGGTCAGTGCTAATTACATACAGTTAATACAGCCTCACAATACCATTTGTTCCGTTTCTGACAACACACTGCTGAAATATTCCATTTGTGGTGTAGTAAAGCACCCTGATCCTCTCTACAAAATGGGCACTAACTGGCTAAGCAAAGTATGGATTTTTTCCCCTTTCTAACATGTAGTGCCTGACATTTGCTTATTGATTGATATCTTTTATGGCTTTCTGAGCAATTCTCCAGTGTGTTGAGATCTTTCTGAATTTTAATCTTATCCTCCAGAGTGTTTGCTACCAGATCAAGGGGAAGAGGATACAAGGTCCACTGGTTACCAGAACATACATAGTTCTCTCTGTAAACTTTGTTTCTTTATTCTAAGGCCAGAATTGCTTACACCTGCGCCTGAACTGCAAGAGCAAAAATTAAACATTTAATTTGTGAAAAATTTAAAGACAACCACCCTTGTATGTATAAGTATCACTTCAGGTTCATTCATGTAGCAGAACATCCATAACGAAAATGTCCCGTTATCCACTTCCATACTGAGCCACTGTTTGCTTAGAGATAAATTCCATATACCACCATAACCACCAAAAGACTACAAAAACAGATGCTGCATCCAGAAAGCAACAAATTCTGAAATGGAGTACATGCACTTCTCAATTAAAAAGTAGCAGCATTCTTGTATTTAAAATGCTGATACGTTCTGTACTACCAGTTACCATTAATAAAGAAAGCCCAGATTATCCACAACTCTCCTTGGAAGTCTAAGGGTTCATTTACAAAATCTTGTTTAGAGTGGATAGTTAACCAAATGCAGATGCTGATCTTGGTTTTGTGTTAACATGCTTTATACATGTACACTCTCCGCTGGCTCCCTCTATACGAATACATTCAGCACGAGCTTCTTGTCTTTATCTACAACAAGGCTATTCATGGCCTTTCCCCCCCCTCTCCCAATCTCTACACTCGTCTACTGCTACATTCCCATCTGAAAGCTCCACCACTTATCTTCCCCCACCCTCAGCTGCTCACGACTCCCTTGGTCCTCGAAGTGTATTTGCCCATTCTTCCTTGCTGCCCCCCATGCTTGGAACTCCCTTCCTGAACACATTCGCTCCTCTCCCTCCCTCCCTGCCTTCAAATCCCCTCTGAAAACCTACTTCATCTGTCAGGCCTTCTCTAGCTCCTCATCCCCTTAGTCCCCTTCTTGATTTTCCCAACATTACCTTCCCCATGTAACTAAGCTAACCACGTGTACCTGCAACCTCACACCTTCATGAATGCATTCTCGTCTCCCTCTGTTTCCCCCACCCCTCATCACTCCTCCCTCGCCTCTCTTAGATTGCAAGCCCCCTGGGGCATGGACCCTGTCTGCTTGCAACTGTTACACTGCTGGTGCTTGAAGCGGGAGAGCAGGCAGTTGGAGCGACGGTGGCGCTGGACTCGCGATGAGTATGATCAATCGCAGCACAAAAGCAGTTTAAAGGCCTATGCTGTGGCAGTGCAGGCAGCAAAGAAGCAGTTCTTTGCTGCCCTTATTGCATCTGCAAAGTAATGTCCAGTGGAGCTTTTCCGGGTGGTGAAAGGTTTGGTCAGTCCTGCCTGTCTCCGCCTGGACCTGGAGCAATCTAGTGACCGCTGTGACCGGTTCATCGAGTACTTTGTAGATAAGATCGCTCGCATCCCGCCACAATTTCGGTTCCGCAGTTATTGCAGAGGATCATCTTGGGGCTATGGATGCCCCCGTCCTGTCCTGTTTTGTGGGATTGGTTTCAGATGGTGTCGGCTGCCGATGTGGAGTCCTTGTTGGGATCTGTTCGTGCCACAACTTGTGAACAAGATCCTTGCCCATCCTGGCTGGTGAAAGATAGCCAGAAGACGCTACGGCTATTGCTGGCTGGGGTGGTTAGTGCCTCCCTTCGGGTGGGCAGGGTGCCTGAATGCCTGAAGGAGGCTGTGGTTAGGCCCCTGCTCAAGAAACCATCTCTCGACGCTGATGCTCCTGCCAGTTATCGGCCGGTCTCTAACCTTCCCTTTTTAGGTAAGGTTATTGAATAGGCTGTGGCACGGCAGCTCCAAGAACATCTGGGTCACACCGGTTTCCTTGACCCCTTTCAGTCTGGGTTTCGGCCTGGGTATGGTATGGAGACTGCATTGGTGGCCTTGGTTGACGATCTCCATCTGGCGTTGGACCAGGGTCGTCAGACCTTACTGGTCCTACTAGACCTTTCAGCTGCGTTCGACACAGTCGATCATGAGGTTTTGGTGACTCGCCTGTGGGACTGTGCCGGGATTGGCGGGACAGTCTTGGACTGGTTTCGTTCATTCCTGGCCGGGAGAACTCACCGGGTGGTCTTGGGGGAGTGTACACCTTCCCCCCGGGACCTCACGTATGGAGTCCCGCAGGGTGCCGTTCTGTCCCCCCTCTTGTTTAACATCTATATGCAGCCGTTAGACGAGATCGTGAGAGGGTTTCAGGGCATGAAGTCTCTTTATTTTACCAGTGCCTGTCGGCTATGGGGGCTTGGATGAGGTTGAGCCATCTGCAGCTCAGTCCTGACAAGACGGAGTTGATGTTGGTGGGTGAGGGCTTAGGGAGCCTGGGAGTGATTGAATATCCTCGTGTGTGTGTGTGTGGGGGGCGTGTTCGCCCTCCCATGGTCATGCAGGTACAGAGTCTGGGTGTGCCCCTCCATTCATGGCTCAGCCTGGAATCTCAGGTTGTGGTCGTGGCAGGGAGTGCGTTTCGGCAGTTATATCTTGTCCAGCGGCTTCCTCCGTATCTCTCAGACTCTGACCTCGCCACTGTCATCCATGCCTTCATCACCTCGAGGCTGGATTACTACAGCGTGCTCTACGTGGGGCTGCCCGAGAAACTGGTCCGGAGGCTGCAACTGGTGCAGAATGCTGCGGCCCGTCTCCTTACTGGAGCGAGCCGCAGGGAGCCCATGACACCTGTGCTCCGGGCTCTGCACTGGCTGCCTATAAAGCACTGGGCTAGGTTCAAGGTGCTGGTTTTGACCTTCAAAGCCCTTCATGGCCTGGGTCCTGCCTATCTGCGGGATCTCCTCACTCCGCATGTGCCCGTGCGACCTCAGAGATCGTCCGTGGGGGCCTTTTTGGAGGTTCCCCGGGCGAGACGGGTGGCCACTGATATGAGATCTTTTTCGGTGGCTGCCCTGTGCTGTGGAATTCACTCCCAGAGCAGGTTTGGTTGGCCCCCACCCTCCTGTCATTTCGACGTTTGTGTAAGACCTGGCTGTTCCGCCAGGCTTTTGGCGAGGGGGCAGGGTAGGGTGAGGGAGGTGGGGTTTGGGAGGGAGGGTGTTGTTTTTTTTACTTGTTTTAAAGTTTGTAGATTTATTTTAAAATGTTTTATTATTGAATTTTTTTGGTGCATGTTCTTCACCGCCCCGAGCTGCCTTTGGGCAGGAGGGGCGGGATATAAGTTTTGAATAAATAAAAAATAAAAATAAAATATAAATACTAATACAACAACAAACAACAGAGAGAATCTTAGGCTACAGCCCGACCTACCTCTGAATCTAGCTGGAAGTCAGAAGGATTTTGTCAAAGTAAACCTAGTTAAATGCATATTTTAATTCCAAGGACAAATCCAAAGTAGTTAAGATTGCTGATCTGTATAGGCCTTGAACCTCTAAAAGATTAGCTGTTCCAATACATCTGTTCTGAAGTGGACATAGACTTTAAAAAAAATACATCCATCTCCCTTCCAACAAATAATTAAAGAAAACATTTATCAACTGCAGGGAACCTAAGTAGAGGCAGTCTCTGTCTGTAGCGTAACGCTTTCTTCAATTTCCCAACTTTTCCATTGTTTTCGTGAAAGTTCCAAAGACAAGCTTTCAACAGCATGCTAGTACTAATAGGCCACCACAAACTACAGACTCAACTAATTCATCTCATGGTTGGATTAAGGGGAAGTGTATCAGATCATTAGGTGCTCGGGGGAGAAAAAGGTCTCAGGCACAAGTATTCTTAAGTGAACAGCGTCCTTTAAAGCAGGGGTAGGAAACCATTTTGGTCAGGGGGTACATTAACAATTTAACACTGGCCAGGGGACCAGAACAGAACAAGGAGCAAGAGGCACACAGAAACGCACTACACAACTGCATCCTCTAACACACATAACATATCTCCATATGTACTCTATCTTGGGTCCCCTTGGCCTCAGGTCTGCTTTCATTACTTTCCACAACTGGTAGAACCCATCCGGGGAGGGAGGTGCTGCAGCAGCACCCCCATGGGTGGGGCACGCAGAACCCATCCCAAGAATGGTACGCTGCATGCAGTGTTCCCCTTTCCGTAGGGGCAGGCGAGTCCTCTAAGGGTCGGTGAATGAAAAAAAGGTGGACCAATTAAAGAGGAACTGAGGGAGGGGGAGTAACTGCTGCAAGCGCACTGAAAAATGGGGTGAGGCCAAAGATTCTCTATCCCTGCTTTAGGGATTAGAGCTATTACTGCTTGTACTATATAAATAAAATAATAATAATAATAATAAAAAATACTTATTTCATTCCCCCTCTCCATCTCCATCAGTTTGCCTTTCTATCATCTACTCTACCTTGGACAGATGATTTAGAGCAGAAGTGGGGAACCTCAGGTTCAGTGGCCAAATTTGGCTCCTAGGACCAGTTCCTATTCCTAAGCACTGAAAGACTCTGCTCAGGGTAGGGTAGGGGTCGGGGAGAAGAGAAGAGGGCATGCAAACAAAGATAGGGGATAGATCCATGGCAGCGATCCATACTCTGGACCCTCCTCTTCCTGAGCACACCCCTTAAGCACTCCCTGCCCTTAACTGTGTGGCCCTTGGAGCTTGTACCAATTTCCAAAATGGCGGAAGGGGAAAGATTTTTCACCCCTGATTTAGGGCATTGTTACTCCCCTTCCTACAACGCTTAATAGCAAGAAAAGTTACATTTATAGCACTGTTCGACTAGCCTTTTTAATGTCGTAGGCTGCATCTCTTATCTAAAGACAGCTTTAGTGAAACATACACTGCACAAATTCTCCTCCTTTTGTTGTAATCTACGATCCTCTGAAGAGAATGGCTCACTAGAACCTAATTTACACTTCATAAACATTTTTCATACAATGTTTTTCATAAGGATATTTTAAGAATTCAATTATCTACCCAACGTTACTTAATCATTAATTATTTTAAATTACCAACATCTGAAAGGAACAATGCCAATACTTCCAAACCTGCAATTCAGCCAACTTTGCTAAGTTATTAAATATTTATAATTCTGTCAACCAAGCAATTGCCAGACTACGTTAGCTAGAGTGCTATAAGAAAAAATGGTCATAGCAGCATTTAGCTTAGACAATTAAGAGCTGTAGCCTCTGTCACTTCATCTTGCATAGATAAGTTAATGCTGTATGTATGAATCCCAAGTAACAGAGAAGGTGCTAGCCAATTATAGAACTGCACAAATTGAACAAAACGGGAGGGTGGGGAGTAATCTCTTTAAAACAGATAACTACTGAAATGAGATGTTTGGAGAACAGAAAAAAATAAGTTTTTGAAAAGGATAAAAATACATTACCAAGAAAAATCAAGTGCTTGACCAATTCTACTGATTTCAATACATTTGAACACATTTAGAACCTCTGTAGATTTTCTGGTTTCAGTTATTTGCAAATGAAGCACATCTGGCACAGCACCATATGTACTCTATGCATATTTGTAATTTGGAGAAACTCTGCATTTAGAGGGAGGAACAGTACAGTGACAAAAAGAGTAAAAGGAGGAAGAAATGAAAATTTAAAATTCTAAAAGGTATTCTATCAAAATTTAAAATTCTAAAAAGTTGCCATCCTTGTGAAATGGAAACTGATCCAGAATTTTAAAAATGCTTTTCTGTTTTGGCTCAGCCATAAGACATGTATTATAGTGGCTTTGAACATCTTATTAATAAAAAAGAATAAACTCAAAGTTAGGAGTGACAACCGTAAAATCACAATGCTTGCACTATCTTACAAGCCACTCTTACAGTATTACTGAATACTCTGAAGCATGGCAAGGAGGTAGATATTTGAAATGTCATTCCCTTACCTTTATGGTTGAAAATACCCTCCATCTCCATACTGCTCCTAGAGTGGGCAATGCAGAGAGACCCACAGGGCACCAGCCCTTCTGCTGCAGGGGATCGATCTGTAGTTCGTACCAAGCACCAATCAGGTTTGTCATGCGGCCGCTCTAGAACTTCCACTGTCTGACCACGACGGATTGTTAGCTCATTGCTGTTGCATGCTTTGAAGTCGTGGATAACCACAGTCAACTCACACCCACCAGACAACTGTGGAGAAAGTCAGAAAAGAAGGGAATGAGTAAGTGTGATACACTGACATTTTAACGCACTGTCTGTTTTGGATTTCTGGCAGGACATGCTGCTTATCTTGAAGATTCACAATATGCCCCCATATGCTTATGATGGCACCAAGTAGTAAAATTGGCGTTTATCCCAGTTGCTAAAAAAGATCAGTCTGTTTGGTTCCCTGGCTATTGCATAGGTCTTTGGGATGTTGCACAAAAAGAGTTTCTCCTTCTCAGTGCTGGTTTCTAGTCTTGAGAAAGACTGATCCATTTGGTGCAGTGTTATATGCTGGGGAGATAGGAAAGGCAGGAGTCAACTCCCCACTTCCCCAAGGCAGATCCAGTTTTATTTGGCCAGCACTTGGTGACAATCTTATTTTACTCTTACGTTTTTATCAAAACCTCTTGCTCTCATACATATGCCAATGTGTCAGTGCTATCTGCTGTTGCTCACTGTTCCACCTTGGGGAAAAGAATCCTGCCCTTCCCATTTTCTGACTAGCGCAGGAGGCCAGAAGTTTTACCTGGTAAACTCTCTCTGAAAGTCAGAGACAGTAGAGAAAACGTCAGTGAGCTACCTCCCCAAGATTACACAATGAGGCAGCATGTAAGTAGAAGTGGGTGGCAGGGAGCTACATGGCTCTGGGGATATCATGGCTAAGACGGGAACTGAGTCTAGTTGGAAATTTAACTTCCTTTTCCCACTCCAGCCTGCAATTAACTCTCCTTCCACTAATTGCCTCCTCCAGGTCTTCTAAACATAGCACACCTTAAACAAAGCCTCTGCACTAAGTTCGCTAGGGATATTTTCAAAAGGCTCAAGGGACTTGATCTCCCGCTGTTAGATTCTTAGGTGTTCAAACTTTTGGAGGCCTCTGAAGGATGAAGAGGCTAGATGCATGAAAAATAACTATTTCACCACGCTTACCCATTGTCCTTTGTAACCCACCATCTTAGTTTCAAAAAAGTGATTCAGCCACACCTACCTAAGCCAGAGATGGCAAAATCCAGTCTCTCACTGATTTTTATAAGCCAACTAAGTGCAGATAAGTGCTGCAGCTTTATTTCACTCAGTATTTGTTATTGCTTTATCTGGCTTGATATAGACCTAAAGCTGAACTTCCTGAAAAACTGTCTAGTCTCACTGTGCCTTCTGAAATTACTTCTATGTTAAAATGAACAATGCATATTAGATCCCAACACATTCCTCATGGCAGCAGTATTTCAGAGGGACTGTCTTTCCTCTCATGGTGTACGAATTCTACTACTTATACATCCAGTTTATTACAGCATATAGTCTACACAATCTAGACACTTCAGGGCAAATGTTATTGGTCCAAACGTATGAAGTGTCCAAAAATGGGATCATCATATTCATAAAGCATTATCAGAATAAAGTAGGACCTGGATATGGGAGGTTATACTGTATACTAGAATAAATAAATCCATATTTCATAGGCTGGCACACAAAGAAGAATGCCAGATACTCCAGAGAAAGGCATAAAATGGCTGAGCTCACAATGCTAACTGTGCAGTTTCATAGAGGGAAGTTTTAGGTCTCCATTTGCACTATGAAGAGAGAGGATAATCTCTTAATTCTTATGCTGGGTTATATAGCTGTCGCTGTTCTAAGTGTTTTACCACTTGATTTCTTACCTAGTCTTTTTTGCTAAAAATAAAAAAAAACCAAAACAGCCATCTCTCCATACTGGAAAAACCTTGTATTTCAGGCACAGGCCTGACAGGTATGGTATCTGATACGTACGCACATCTGTTTCAATCTAATACTTTGACCTGGGGGCAAGACCAAAATTCTTGGTTGTCCTGGGAAATGGTGATTGTCACCAAGTAAAAATGTGAAGAGTATCAGCCAAGCAACTCATGACTGAATTCACAGGGTTAATTCCTTCCTCCTTTCCCTGGTCCTCCCATTCCACAAACCACAGGACGTAACCCGTGTCAGGCAGGCTGGAGTGAATACAGAGCTTTCCCATGACCATTACCTGTCAATCTTGCTAACTAATCCTGGCTCTGTGAGCAAGCTGTGTTGTTTTGTGGTTTTTTTTGCCTTGGAAGGGGAAGAGAAACCTTATGGTTCTCATAATTAAGGAAAATAAGTCAGCCTGCACCCTTTAGGACTTGGGCAGGAATTAATCACGCTGCTTCTACTGCATCTCTCGGGACAATCCTAGCTCTCAAGTTATGAGTTGCACAGCGTCAAGACATGCTGCCTTCCCACTCATTAAAGAAAAAACAATCTTCGTACCCTCCCCCCTTCTTCAGCATTATATTAACTTTCAGCAGATTCAAAATTTTGCCAATGGGGGTGGGGGGGGAAACGTTGAGAGCTTTTCCTCATTTTTCTGGCACTGGTTTAGTTTATAGCCCTCTCCAGGCTAACTCGGGAACAATTGGAAACAGCTGTGTGTCTGATGAGGTCTGGGAGAAAACCTAGTGAGCATCTGACTTCAGAAAGTATCAAGAACTGGCCTCAGAATATTATCGTGAAAGGCATATTTTCCCCCCACTCCTCCTGACCCCAGCAAAATGCAGGTTTCACCACTCTTGCAAACCATGGAAGTAAATAAGAGACATTCTTCTAAAAACCTAGCTATTTTAGCTGCATTCTCTCCAACAGTGATCAGTATTTCATTACCAATACAAAACGCCAAAAGTTTTCAGCTTTGACATAAGTCTTTCCACTCCAACACCCTTAATTAAATAAAAGCTTGCCAGTAACACTGGCTTGAGTAACTATTATTATTGGGAGACAAAGGATCAGCTTGTGCACTTCCCAGGAGTACACAGGAGCAAATACCTGTCTGCTCTGAGGAACAAATTATTCTTGTGACAGACCAAATATGAACTATATCAGTTTGATATATGCAGTAAATTTGTCAGCTAGCCTATTTCAGTTTGCTTACTTACATGGCTCATTCACACAACCACCTTCCCTCTTGTAAACTCACCATACACTCTTTAGGCTGAGTGTGCCTTGCCCTCACCACAAACACATTCATACAGATGCTGCATTCCAGTAGCCCTCCTTTCTATGTCCCTGTATATTGTACACAAGGTAAAAAGAATGGCAAAATGCTCTTATGATACCCAGTCAAATAATAATCTTGAAGTAGTGTTAACCATGGAATGTAGGGAAAAGTGTCCCTGCAATAGGACTTTCTGTCCACACCTTTAAAGTCATTCAGAGGCAGGAAGTGTAGAAAAGGAAATGGTGATTCGGGGATTGAAGCTTGCTTCAAGAAAATCATATTACACCACACCATTGCTACTTGATATGAGTCAGATCATTGCAAGCAAACCCTTTGAATCAAAGAACACAGGATCTTCGTGAGTACAGGAAGTGGCAAGGAGTTCACACAACACTTGGAATATGGGTTTGTGCCACTACCCACTCTAAGGCCGTTTTTAGACGAGCGCGGCGGCGCCCGCGCTTGTTTCCAAAAAAGCCGGCAGCTCATTCCACACGAGACGCTGCCGCCGAATACGCGCATGTGCGGCCCGACGCGCATCCATTTCCGGCCGCGTCTGACCAGCCTCGATCGCCGACCCGGTCAGTTCGCGCNCGGCTTTTTTGGAAACAAGCGCGGGCGCCGCCGCGCTCGTCTAAAAACGGCCTAAAAGAGTGTTGTAAGAAGGAACCTTTAACCTTGTCCCCCTACCATATTGAAGAGGGGGTTGTTGGCACTTCCCACCACACCAGAATGTGCTATCATCTGGTTTGACCATCTATAAATATGCTGATATTGAACCACCACTGGTTTAAGCCTTTGGATAGAAGGAGACATGAATATAATGGCTACTACTTTGAGGCCTGCAACTGGAATTTAAAAAGTGTAACAGACAATTAATAGGGATTATATCTGTAGAAAACCCCCCTGCTAATATTGGTTTAGTTTTTCAACACATAACTATTCACTTGAATTCAATCCTATAATGCAGACTGCAGAAGACTGGTAAGGTTACAAAGTGCCACTGCTGACTTCATAATTTCAGATCCCTGTGCAGGCTCTGTTGATAAGGTTAGCGTAGTGAACTTTTTCTGCATTGATGTGAATTACGAAGAACAAACTTCTACACACCTGACCCAGATATGCTAGCCACCACCCTGGAAACGATGGTTTAAAACAATGTTTTCAACTGTCCATCTTTTGAGTGATTAAATTGTGATTTCCCCTTTGCTTTTTATTAATTATTAATTATTATTATTATAAACATTTATATAGTGCCAGCCCATGTGCCTGGCGCTGTACAGAACATAGAAATAGACGTGGTCCCTGCCTGTGGCTTACAATCTAAAAGACAAGGAGGTGGAGACAGGGAGAGGGGACAGTGGGAGAGACAAGGGAGAAGACAAACATTCAGGTGGATGCGAAGTCTCAGGTGCGTGTGCTTGGCTTGGTTATAATCAGGTTGGTTGGTTTTAAAACTTGTTGGCAAATGCTTGATTTTTAATAGATTGTTTCTGCTTTCCACCCTTAGAGACGAACACAGACGAATCTGTAGCTCTGTTTAAATGCCCTTCTAGCAGCTGGGGGATGTCTGAGAAAACACACACTGCTCAGGCAGCTGGGGCTGGAGAGTTTTGGCACGAATCGAGAAAGTGGATGGGGGTCATGATGTGGAAGCTTGATTCATCTGCACTTTAGAATGTCTGAACTGTTTAAAATCAGTTTCTCAATTGTAACAACTCTGTACAAATTAACCGTTTCAAGAACCCCCTCAAAATAAGGGGTTTAAAGAGACTAGTGGTTCACAAACTGGGGATGCAACACATACTGGGAAGGATGGACCCAGAGCGTGTGAGAAGGGGCACAGCAGCTAGATCCCTATGGCATTCTGGCTGAAGTAGAGGGAATTTCCAAAATGGCAACTCCCCAACCATTTCTTTAATACAAATCAAAATCCACACACTGTAAGCAGGCAAGCAAGTGCAACTTTGGAAGTCTCATTTCAGCTAGACTTCCTGGAGATGCAGACGTGGAGGCTGGGGAGGAGGAGGGGGAGGAGGAGAAGTGAGAGTGGGAAGTGGAAAGACGGATGTCTGCATGTGTAGCAGAGAGGGTGCCACAGACAAGGAGGTGGTGGTCATTGCCTACGAAGTTTGAGAAACAGAGTGGCTATGAAGTCAGAGAAAGATGAGACTTAAAAAAACCCAGACACAAATAACTCCTATTGGATATGGAAATATTTTAATTAAAAAATATTTCCTGGGACAAATCCTCACTTTTTGGTATGTGTACATATACATATTTATATTCCTGGAAGAATGTTGTGTGCATCTGTTTTTCCTTTGTATGCAAGAGAAATTTGTATCAGCCATGGGCCAAAAGGCTTTTTCTGGTGCGCTCTCCTAAATTCAGGGACGTTACACCAGGAATGAATTTGGACAGTGCTGACCCGAAAAGGTCATAACTGGATACAAACATGCACTGTCAATGAACCTCACATGTGTTGTGTGGCTATTGCATGTCATGATATCTTAACAGGAGACTTAATTTCATGGATAAAGTAACTTTTGAGTTTAGACAGCATAGGAGACATCGTGG
Organism: Sphenodon punctatus; assembly: GCA_003113815.1. Classification (NCBI taxonomy): domain Eukaryota; kingdom Metazoa; phylum Chordata; class Lepidosauria; order Sphenodontia; family Sphenodontidae; genus Sphenodon; species Sphenodon punctatus. The sequence continues at coordinate 4,160,052 of QEPC01010227.1, forward strand.
TTTCATTATCCTTATGTGTGGGAGGAAATCGGCTTTTGTAGGTTGTTCTCGATGCATCATTCCTACCACAAAAATTTAGCTTGATAGGTCTGATAATCATCTTCATTTTAAAATAAGTTTTAAAAAACCAAAGAGTATGGAGAAAAAGATTAGTTATGAAGACTAATCTTTTAAGATCAGTTGCAGGTGTCTTTCTTTTTCTATTTCTGAGTAGAAGAAAGGTAATTAAAAATCACACTACTGAAAGCTCTCTGTTCCAGAGAATAAAGACACCATATAGTAAGAAGTACCATGGTCTCTCTTCAGTCTTTAAAGAACCAAACAAAAGTGGAAGTAGCATGGGATAAATCAGAGAGTGTTAAATGAGACAATAGCCCAACAGCAGGTGGGTGGCCATCTGCCCGTTTATGAGGTGTTCGCACCCACCAGCCATGTGGCCACCACCCACCGGACATGCAGCCCCAATTCATGGCGTGGTCTTGGAGCATACGGAGTCCACTGTGCAGGCAAATGCAGGCTAATGTGTGCCCAAGTGTCTACGTCCTGTCAATTAGGCTGCGTGCAGCCTAGCACGCATACAGCTCGGTCAGCACCATAGTCATGGGCAATAAGTCTAGAGTGCTCTGAGGAGCAACAGCTTCCTGCCCCTCTCTCCATTCTCATTCTCACTGGCGCACACAAGACCTGCCTTAAAAAGCTTAGCGTGCGCCAAATTCAGACATGCATTTCCCCAGCTCATCCTGGTTTGCAGCACATGCCCAATGTTCTTGGTTTCAAAGCTGTTGACTTCTCCTGAATGACTTCCACAGCCTTTACATTGCCATGGCTCACAATGACAGCAAGGCAACTACCAGTGCCACTATTATTATTATTAACAAACATTTATATAGCGCCAGCAGTGTACCTGGCACTTTACAATGTAATAAAATAGACATGGTCCCTGCCCCTAGCCCCTAGGGCTTACAATCTGAGAGACAGGAGTTGGGGGAGAGACTTAGACCCCTTGTCTCTCCCTCTGTTCCCCTTCCTAACATTCATGAAGATGCGAGGTCTCAAGTGTATGTACTTGGCTTGGTTACTATGAGAATGACAGCAGGCAGGTCCATGTTGCAAGGATAAGGGTAAACCGATCGTAGGTATAGGAATAGCGGCTCAGCAGGATAAAGAGTCAGACAGAGCAGAGCGAAAGAGGTGAGTTTTAAGGAGAGATTTGAAGGTATGAAGGGAGGGGGCAAGGTGGATGTGGACAGGGAGGGAGTTCCAGGCATGGGGGGCAGCAAGTGAGAAGGGACGAAGGCGCTTAGGGGAGCAGGGAAGGCGTGGAAGAGTGAGAGAAGGGACAGAGGAGGAGCGAAGTGCACGGGCTGGAGTATGGAGGTGTTCCTCTGGTGTTCCATTGTAGGCACTCTCTACCTACCAATGTGCCCTTCAAAGGTGTATTTCCTGGAGGAACAGACCAAGGTCTTCATCGCCCGGGGGGTGCAGAAGGTTCAATACCAACTGGTCAAGTGCTACAGGAATGGAGGTGGTGTCCCAAGACATTTCAGCACAAATGGCACTCCAGGGATACAAGAGGGACATAAACCAGTGCTGGCAGCAAGCCAAGGATTTGTGGAAGGACTACAAGGGGATTCAGGACAACAACTTCATCTTCAGAAGGCAAATATTGCTGTACTATGAGCTGCTGGATCAGTTCCTGTGTAATCAATGGAGCCATAGTGGCATCCTGCCTCTACAGCTGTGCCTTCACCAAAGGCTAGAAGCAGGTGGATAAAAATTTCCCACTGCCTGCTCTCACCACTCCAGCTCCCACCACAGCACCCATGACCACCAGTGGCGGCCCCTCCATGCCTATTCCCAGCGAAAGTCAGCGCTTGTTGATGCTGACACTAACATGGTGACTCTCACAGTCTAACCCCTGGAGCTGGAGAGGCAGCCCTTAATTGAGGGGCCACCGGGGATACTAGTGGAGAGTAGAGAGGACCCGGAGGCCTACCTTTATTGAGGCAGCAGAGGAGAACAGTAAGTAAATGTATGGGGTGGGTGTGTGTGTGTTGTGTTTACACAGCTGCATGATAGGCTGCTGTTTATTGCTAATTATGTGGGTTTTCCCCCCCTTTACTGTGTTGCCAGATGGCCATGAGTGCAAGGCACCATGGTAAGAAGGTGGGCTGGCAGGATGGGGGTGTAAGCCAAAATAGCACTGTTTTATTTTGGCATGCTCTTTACTCCTCCCTCTGCAGTGATCGCCGGATAACTGCGTGCTCTGACCCCAGCTCCTGAGATCCTGACACAGCGGCAGCAAAGGCCAGGTACTCATTCATGCTTCTTTTTGTGTGGGCGGAAGGTTGTAAATTGGGTAGGAAGGGCAGCCATTAAAATGGGGAGGAAGGGTGGGTGCGGGCTGAAACTCCAGGGTGGGAAGCTAGGTGGGGTGTGTCATGGAGGAACATAGGGTCACACGTGTGTAACACGGGCCTACATGTAGACTACAAGTCTGGTAAATATGTAAAGCAAAAGGTTCCACGTGTATGTAATGTTACAACTGAGAACTGTTAAACCCAAATCAGAGCTGTGACGTGACCAAGCTCCAGGAAATGGAAAGACAGTTTTGTTGACTGCCACGGGGGGGGGGGCGGGGAGGCGGCAGACATGGCCAGAGACATTTATATGCTAATGCAGGCAGCCATTGCCTATGTGCAGAGACAGAGAAAGCTGATAACGAGAACAAAGGGAATTCTAGAAGCCTCAAGAAGATACGAGGAGTTTTCCTCCTGGGGATATAAGGAGTTGTACCCCAGAGGGCGGAGTGACTATCAGGAACTCACTCACCATCTTGCAGCCAGCAAGGCTGGGAAGACATGAACTGAGAGACAGGTCTTTGCTCTCTAGCAACTTTAAGTCTGGAGACCCAGTCGCTTACATCAAGGGCTGAGAAGAACTTATGGACCTTTGTAGGGTAAAATGCTTATTATAGGTTAGGAATGCGTTATATTTACCTTTGATTTCTAGTAACCACTTTGTATCAACAATCTTGCTTATGAAATCAATAAACTAACTTCTTATCTTTATGAAGAAGTGTCTGTGTCTAACATTGGAACACAAGTGAGCAACAAGAGTTCTCAAGCTCTTGCGAACTAAGAGATTAAAGAGTCTGTAAACGGGAAGGATCGGGCCCTTGAGTGACAAAGGGGTTGTCTCTGCGGCAGGCTTGAACCGGCCAGAGAGGAAAACTGGTTCAAGTGGGCTGTACGCGAGGGAAACTGAGTCATTCAAACCCGGTAAAGTGGGGGTGCGGACGGACCTCCAACCCGTGACAGGGCGGTCGGAAATAGTGACTTTCCTTGTTGACTTCCTACAGGTCTGCCACTGCAATGGGCGTGAACAGAACCCCAGCCACACGTGCCCAGTGCAACCAGGATCTGTGGGTTTGTAACTGGCACTGCAAGGAGGATTTGGTGAGGAAGCTGCTTGTGGAGAACACACAGTGGGTGAACGAGATCTGGGACATGATTCAGGGCATGGCCAGGAAGCATGGGCAGCTTTCATGGCAGAATGCTGCAGAATGCAAGATTTTTGCAGCTGAAGCCCATCTGGCTTGCTGGCAGTAGGATAGGCAATGGGCCCACCTCTGGCAGCAGTTGGAGCAGATGGACAGTGTGCTTAAAAAAATGAGCAAGGTTATGGCAGCTCTGTTGGTACAGACTCAAAACAGTCTATCCCAGTCTCTCCATATCCAGACCGCCTTGATTGAGCATGTAGCTGCTGCAACCGCGTGCACCGTTGCTCAGGGGCAGGTGCCCTACGCCAACCCCCAGAGGCAGTTCACACCCTTGCACCTGGATCCCGAATGCCTGCCCTGGTTTCCTCAGCAGCCAGCCTCCCAGCCAAAGCACCCTCGCCACCCTGCACTCATGCCACTAGTCCCACCATGAGCAGCACGCCTCCAGCTAGAAGTCCCCCACAACCTCCATGGCCAGATCCGTGGGAGGAGGAGGAAAATGTCCCCATGCCAGTCCTGCCACCACCCAAGAGTGCACATCCAGCTGCCCCCAAAAGGGGCAGGTGGAAGAAGAAATAAATGGACTTTTAAAATAAATAATTCTAAATAATTAAAAGCATTTTAAAAAGTAACAGAAGTTCACTATGATTCATTAAATAAAGTTAAATTTAATGTAAGGTTATATTGTTAACTAAAGTTGTTATATTTTCCACAATCCATGGTTTCTGTGCTTATTCTGTGGAAGGTTTGTGGGAGTGGGGGCAGTGCAGAATGGTGTTATGGCATAACGATAAGCCACTCTGGGGGCTGGAGGTTGGAAAGAAAGAGAAGGGAAGGGGGTGCACCGAAAACAGGGGCTGGGGAGTCCTCTGGCCATGCACTTGCATGTGAGGGTGAGCAGAGGACTGTGGAGAACAGCAGTATGGCATAGCAATGAGCTGCTTTAGAGGCTGGGGGTTGGAAGCACTTGCACTTGATAGGGTCATAAGTAGCTGACAGCAGAACTATGCCTCTGCGTTTCCTATTTCCATTGCCAGACCCAGCTAGCCTGTGAATGCCAATGGGAAAGCACAGAGGTTCAGGCCTGCAACGGGCTCACCTACAAATGTCAATAGGGGAATGCACAGGGAAAAGAAAGGGCAGGAAATAAGATGGGAGGGGGGGCTAGATGGGTCAGAGGAAAACAGTGACACAGTAAACCATTTAAAAGGCTTTATTATAGCGTGGAAGGAGTCAGTGTATAGTTAAGGCGTGTTGCATGCTCCATTATAAAGCCCAAACATTCTATTCATTATAAGATTGGCATGACTAAAGTTAGGATCATAACATTTATGGAGAGGAATTACTGGAATAAGTGGCTCATACTGTCCAAAGTTCAGCCAAATCGGTTGGATACACGTTGAGTTATCGCAGTTTGAAAACTGTACTTTGAAACCTGTTTTTTCAAAAATTAGATCATCTCGATCTCAGCAGGGTTTTGTGTTGGTTGGGAGAAGATGTAAGTCTTTTAGAAAATTCAAGGAGGCTGCGAGGAGGTGCCTTCTGGTTTAATTTTTGCAAATTCGGTTAGTAGTTTTTAGGTTATGACATCTTGAAAATTCATTGTTAAGCTATGGAGGCCATCCTGAGTGTGGAGTGCTTGCTTGAGAACATTCTATGTATAATGCAGAGACTGTTTAAAAGCAAACAGTCTTGAATACTGGGGACTACGAATCCTAGCAGGCATGGCTTGCTAGAGCCTATCAGTGCTGGGGAAAGAGAGGAAACTGCACCTCCCAGTGTGAGAGACTGGTCAGCCATGTTTAGAACTGATCGGGTGGGGAGAGGCAAGGCCTGTGGAAGGGAGAGAGCTGATGGTCATTCTGATCTGATCCTGCACAGCAGGCACCTCAGCTTGGGGGCCAAGGACACGGAGATAGCTTAAACAACAGAGCTAGCAAATCCGCAGTGACATCTGGGGTGGCTGATCTTGCCCCCTAAACTCGCCCAGAACCACAGAGCGCATGGATTTCAGTGACAGCCCGTCCCCCTCCAAAAATGTGGGCTGTCTGAACTGCGGCTCCAATGGGGTGCCACATTGGAGGAGCATGGCTGGCACCCTAGTTTGCCTGGGATGGTCCCAGGTGCAGGAAGAGAGCAGAGGTTTATCCCAGAGACAGGGACAGGAGGCTACAGGCAGGATGGAATCCATCTTCTTTCAGCGCTTCTCCCTCCAACCTTCTCAACTCAACTAAGGAATGAGGGGTAAGCAGGTGCTCTTGGCTGATACAGTAGGTGTTCTGCAGGAGAGGGGTAGGGAGATGGTGGGGTCCTTTGCAGGCCAGCCCTATGGGGCAGAATGGCAAGTGTAGTCCTCTTGGGAGGAAGAGTGAGCGTCAGCCCAGGGAAGGAAATCCTATGGGGGAGCAGGGAGGGAGGGAGCATACACAAGGGGGGGGGGGCAGACATTAAGGGGAGAGAGAGTAGGGGCAGAGCCTCTGTAAATAGCTTCCACAGTGGGAGCCACACACAGGTGGAGCAGTTTTATTGGGGATACAGAATATGGAACCCAGTACAGGGGGAGGTCTACAGAGTGGGAAGTGTTGTACAAGAAATGGAGCCCTGTCCAAGGGGGTGTCTTGTAGAGAGCGAGAGAGCGGCAGAATAATGGTCATAATTGTGCCGGGGGAGAGCCCTGGACAGAGGAGAACTGAGTGAGGGAGCTTTGTACAGGAGGAGAGCTGCAGGATGGGCAGCATTATGCCAGGTTGAGTCCTGTACATGGACACAACAGTCAGAGAGCCCTGTACAAGGAGTGAACTAGCCAGGGGGTTCTGTACAAGGGGAGATCCTTATAGAAAGCAGAATGGCCAGTGTTGCACAAGGAAAAGAGCTCTGACAGTGGAGAGTAGAGTGGGAGACTCCTGTACAAGCCATGAGCTAGAGAGAGGTAATAGAGAGCAGCTTTTGGAAGACTGCAATGCTTAAACTGAACCAAAGTTGTTGTATACTTAGTAAAGCAGGGAACTACCAGTAAAAATCCAGCTTTAGCCTGCTTGCTATTTGAAGGAAGTAACCACCTTCTTAACTGAAGGGAGCAGCTCTTAGTCTACTCTAAGCCCTGCTTCTATAGTAGTTACACTGCTCAGCATTCTACTCCGTCAGCAGGACAAATTTTCTCCATTGCATTGTTTTTAACAAAAAACTTGGATATTGCATAATCATAAAGCCTCGGTTTACAAGAAGAGTTAAGGCTCTTGCAAATTCAATCATGCGCTAAAAGCACGGAAATGGCAAGTTAAAGCTCCTGCCATAACTTCCATGCCATGTTAGCAGTAAAGACATTGTACAGTCTCACATATTGTAATCACTTACAAATTAGGCTCCACGCACCCGCATTTTGCCTCATCTTTCACGCCCAATCCTCTTCCTCTTTGCAGGTTGGGGGCAACACTGAAGCTGGGGACAGGAGGGTGTGAGCTGGCCCCTCCCCCCCCTTCTTTTCCTCTATCCTTTCATTTCAGTTGGGGAGGATGGCACAGCTGACTAATGGCTCACAACCGCCCCTCTTACTTACTAGTCTCTACTGCCTACCGTTCTCGCAGATGTTGTGAAGCACACTGAAGCTGTATACAGTCATATGCGAATGTTTAAATAAAACTAAGTTGGGTATGCAGTTTTCAAATTTCATGCCAAATTAACAAAATAGAATGGCTATTGGAAGGAATAGAGGCAATGGGGGGGGGGGGGGGGGGGGGGGGGGGGGGGGGGGGGGGGGGGGGGGGGGGGGGGGAGGTGCCTCCCTGGCTTTGCTGCCCAGAACTGTGACTGTCAAACCTTACAAAATCATCATTAAAACTTATTTCAATTATACTAAAGATGTCAAACAGCAGCTCAACAACAAAGCTGAGGAAAAACAAACATAGGAACTCCTAATCATACAAGACTAGTACTAAACAAAGATAACCTAACAACCAATAGTGTTGAACTAGCTGTCTGTCTAAGAATCCAGGCGTGACCCCCGTGAATACTGCGTGAACTGGACAAAAACGCATCAAGGTTAAAGAGATAAAAAACAATGGGTGGGTCAGACTGCCTGCCTGCGGCACAGACAAAAGGGAAAATTCATCAGGTAAGTCTCCAAATGTTCCTCTCTCTGTCTGTGCTGTAGGCAGGCAGTACTGTGCTGGGATGTACCCAGCAGTACCCCTGAGAAACCACCAACTAGGGTGGGTAATACGTTTTATCAAATTCTCCTTGTCTGTCCGAGGAGTGCACACCAGGACTCTGAAGCAACATGTGGTCAAAAGCTGCACGTGACAAAGCCCAATTGTTAATATTGTGATGACGTGCGAAGGTGGACAGATTACCAACATGCCGCTTTACAAATATTATCTGTTGTGGCCCTCTGAAGCAAAGCCATGCTGGCAGTCGCAGTACAAAGGGAAACGGCTGTGACACATACACTGCCTGTAGCTGTCACACCGCCTGTAGCCCAGCTGGAGAAATACATCCTCTAAGCCACCTATTGCCCATTATTTGGGCAAAATAACGGCAACTCTGTTTTGATTCGTATGGAAGGAAGAGTTCACTTTCATGACCAAACCCCAGATTTACACGTAGAGAGACTTTGCCCTTGTCAAAGCAACATAATTCTGGATCTGCTGATAGGGCTCTCAAATTCAGACCTTCTCTTGGGCAAAATTATGGCAACAAAGAAGACTACGTTATGGGACAGAATTTTTAGTAACACTTGTAGTGAGACCCAAAATTAGTATCTCATTGCCACCTGCTAAGGGTGGCTGTCTGTGAAGAGTTTCCACCAGGACACAGACGCCTTCCAGGTGATGTAAATGTGATTTGTCAAATCACCCCATGCGCCAGAGAGTCTCCAGCAACTTGCTTGAATATCCAAAAGAGCTCAGTTGCTCCCACTGAGTCTCAGGGTTGTCCCTACCACGGGGCGGTTCGGGGATGCCACCCCGGTCCCCACTCTAGGGTCCCCAGCTCCCGGCACTAGCGCGGGGGCCCCAACCAAGTCTGACTGACAGGCAGCGGAGGGGGCCAGAGGCCCCACCTCTCCCACACTCCGTGCCCCTCCCCTGCTGCCTGTCACAGTCTTAGCCAGGGGAAATGAGGGAGAGAGAGGCAGAGGCCTCGCCTCTCCCTCATTTCCCCTGGCCAAGAGACTAACAGGCAGGGGGGGCACCCATGGAGGGAGAGGCGGAGCCTCTGCTTCTTCCCTCACTTCCGCCGGAAGCGAGGGAGAAGCAGGCAGAGGTCCCGCCCTCCTTTGGGCAACTGCAAACTGTGTCTGTTGCTGTGGGGATTGGGGCTGTCTTGATAGGAGCTTACTGCCACTCTGCTCTTCCCTCCCCCTCTCCAGGTTAACCTTTGTGCGCCAGAGTGTGCTCTGCCTGTTGAGTCATAATCTCTCAGTACTGCTGGTAGAAGTGAAATTGGTGGGAATGCGTATAGGAGCTGACGGGGCCTTTGTGGAGTAAATGCATTTACGTCTTCTGTGTGCTGTACTCCCCTCCGACATGTCTTGCCATTAGAGATAGAATACTGCACTCCACCTGTGTGAGAAGTATGTGCAACTCGTTGTGAAGTTTCTCTGATCTGATGCCCCCTTGTCCGTTGACATAGGCCATTGACATCGTACTGTCAGTATGCACTGAAGCATGACAAGTCAGTGTCTTTGCTCTGAAGTGTAGAAGTGCGAGGCGAATTGTCCGTAGCTCCAACCCGTAGTGTTGGGTAACTTTGGCTGCTGTCCACTTGTCTTGGGGCTGTCTTTCAGTGGGCCCCCAACCCAGGACACTTGCATCTGTCATTATTGGAACTCTAGAGGGGTCCTTGATGGGAAGGCCCATCGTGTACCAATTCTCTTGTGGCCGCTATTTGGGTCCGCCATCTCAACAAGAACTGTTGAAGGGGCCAAAGATGAAAGCACGCCCAAGAGACTGTTTCCATGCATGACATCATCAAACCTAGGCTGCTGGCCAGGTACATCAGGGGTGTTACTGTTGGATTGTTAGAAGCAATTCACGAATCTTGTCTTCTCTGTCCTCTGTCAGACAGACCCTGTCTGCTGACGTGTTTATCAGCACTCCCAGGTGCGTCAGGTATTGAAACAGAACCAGGGAACTTTTCTTTCAGTTGACAATGAACCCATATTTCTGCAGGCAATCCACTGCCTTCCGTACAGTGGTTTGACCCTCGTGGGAAGACTGTGTTCTTACCAAAATGTCATCCAGGTAAGGAAATAAATGCACTCCTCTTTTCTTGAGAGAGAACACTAGAACTATTAGTCCCTTAGAGAATATCCTGGGCGAGGAGGCCAACCCAAAGGGCAGCGCCTTGTGCTGGTAGTGAAGGTGTCTATACGCGAAACAGAGGTATCTCCTGTGAGTTGACCTGATGGAAATATGCTGATATGCTTCCCTTAAGTCTACGGAAAGAAAATCTCCTGGCTGTAGCGCAAGGAAGATTGAGCATAGTGTCTCCATTCTGAATCTTTCTTCATTTCAGGAAACGGTTTAGCTGCTTTGGATCCAGAATATGGAGTACAGACCCGAGTACCTCTGTTGCATGGTTCTATAAGTCCCTATTTGCAGGAGACGCTTGATGGCACTGATCATGGTCTGGGGTTTGGTCAAGCAGTTAGCCTTAGGAACCGCAACCAAGAAGGGTTCTGGTTGTAATAGGAACTCTATGGTGTAACCTTTGGTCACTGTTTTCCTCACCCACTAGTCGGAGGTGGTATTTTCCCAGACGTGGGAAATAGTCTGAGATGTCCCTGAGTGCCCGCTGTTGGTTGGGGAGGGGGGCAAGGTTTGTGGTCAGAAAGTGCTGGAGGCAGGAGCCTTATCCTATCTGTGACGGCATGTAGGGCCCTGGCCTGAGGACTTGTTCCCATGCTACTATTGTGGTTTATTATTTTTGGAACGTCTTCTTCTATAGGAAGACTTGAAGGTGTGAAAAGAGTGACGAAATTGGGGCTTCTTCCTGAAGACCTACTATGTTTCGTCAGTCATGGCTTTGTCCATAGGTTCTCCGAATAGTTTATTCCGATGATAGGGAGCAGCAGAGAGAACCATCTTAGCTTGATAATCAGCCTCCATGGCTACAACCACACAGCCCTCCTAGCTTTCACACTATTGCTAATGCTCATGCTGAAGATCCAGCTGCATCCATCCAGGGTTGCATATGCCAAAAATTACATTGCCACCGACAACCTCTTAAGCCCATCCTTGAGTTCTTTAGTAGGAACCATGGCATTCAGATCCTTGATCCACAGAACAAGGGCTCTGGAAAAAGTGGAGGTTGTTATGGATGCGCTGCATGCTGCGGAGGATGCCTCAACGTTTCTGTGTAGAAAGACTTGGATCTTGTAATGAAGAGGGTCTTTGGGGGTGCCCTCGCCATCAGTGGGAAGGACTGAAGCCATACCCAGATCAGAGGCTCCAGCATCTACTTTTGGCACTGCAAAAGGCCCTGACTGGGATTCAGAAACGGAATAGAATCTATTGGTTAGAGTGGGCATGTCCTTCAGTTTGGCTGGTTGAGCTCACTCTGCCTTAAGCAGCTTAAGATATAATGAAGGCAATGGCAGACAGGCCTATAAAAGGAGGTCCTGAGGCAGAACCAAAAGAACCTCATCAGCCAGTTTCTCCTCCTCAGGAGGAGTGGGGGACTGGAATAAATAGCCCAATGCAACCTGCCACCTTTTAGGCTATTTGTTCAAAAGCTCAGGTTAGAATATGCATGCCCCTGCTTTTGGTATGGGATCATCTACTTTGTGATTCGAGAGTTCCCGCACCTCTTTGTCAACATGGCAGGCAGTATAGGGTCTTGAGAAAGCTCTACATACCCTTTTGGTACCTGGGCTGGGTTAGGGGAATTAGGCTGGGACCTCTCTGACCAGGGAGAGGTTGCCCTGCTGGAAACCTGCATTGTGTGTTTCCAGCAGATCTGAGCCTTTCAAATTCGCTGAGACTTCATTTGAGACCCTCCCCAGCAACTGAGCAACTACCCTGGCCCCTTGTAAACCAATTGCCTTCGCAGACACTGGAGAACAGAAGGGGGAACATCCTCCTCCTCTAGGAGGTATGGGAATAGTGGGCAGTGCCCCTATGTACCCAGGGGGCTCGCAGGACACTTATCCCAGCCCCAGGGGCCATGCTCTCTGTGACTGGAGCAGGGTCTGGAATGATGGTGCCCCCTGGTGTGGCTGCAGTGTACTCTGTCAAAAAGGTGGGAAACTAGACCTCCTCAGAAGAGTCTAAGGAGCTGGACCGACAGAAGCGGTGCAGGTAGCAGTGCTGGTAGTAGCTCTGAGAATGCCTCCTTGCATAATAGCTACCATGACGGTGCCCTGGTGAATGGAAACAATGGACAAGCTCCCTACGGGAGCTGTGCCCCCAGACTGAACAGCTCCTCGAGGAGCTTGTAGTCAAGCGAGGCTTACTCACCACCTCTGTCAATTGGAAGCCAAATGGCAGCTCAGGCTTGGGGATGGGCGAAGGGGCCCCGAACCCAGGGCCGGGTAGCGCACTACCCCCAGGCCGGGGAGTGTCCCCTGAGCCGGGGAGCGCCCCTAGGCCTGCCGGCGAAAGAGATGGGGCCCCGCATTTCTTCCCAGCTTAAAGTAAGGCCGGCCCTGGTGTGTCTGTCTCTACCTGTGTTCCCCTCACCCATGTCCATCTTAGATTGTAAGCCTACTGGGCAGGGACTGTCTCCAAACTCTGACTGTAAAGCACTGCACACATCTAGTAGTGTTATAGAGATGATGAGGAGAAGAATGAGGGTGTGATAATAGGCATCATGAAGTTCTAGTCATCCATGGTTACAGCAAAGGAATCCATGAAGTCTGCGAACCACGCACCAAAAGCGTTGAGAAGTTTAAAGAGCATGGTGGCTGCCCAGCTAGGATTAGCTGCACGCTGCATGAGAGCAGGTACTGGTCACTATTGCCATTTGTCATCACAGGACTATGGTTGGTTCCAACTATGGTTGGAAAAGTTTTTGTGAAGGTGTGTGTGCGTGCTGCACTGGCATTGCTAATCTATGAAGAAGGTGCCATCAGTGCAGACGCCAAGTCACATAAAAATGCTACAGCTGTTACCACATGGAAGCATGGGATTTTTTAATTGGGCTCAGGTGGAACCACTGAATGTTAAGAAATGGGCTTGTGGGGGGATCTGCAAGGCCAAGGCAGTGAAGGTTACTGCACACAGAATGTATGTGGGAGCACAGCTGCCCACTGGTGAAAAGCAACTCATTTTCTTATCTTTTGAAAGTAACCATTTTTGCTTGCAACAAGCATGAGGGGTCATAACGTCATAGAAAGCTATTGCTATGGGTTGTCTGCCAGGGAAAGCCAAATGGTTTCTGCTTTTGTATGTGGGTTCTGTGGTTGCCAGGGGTACAGGGCCCAGAGAAGTTGGGGGGTGATGGATACCTTGGCCTTCACTGACATTTGTGTTGATGTGTTGAGAGGGCTGAGGTACAGGGCTGAGGTGTTGAGAGAACTGTCAAATCCATCCTGTGAGGCTGGCTATGCGCTCATAGGGTGGCACGTGAACACAATGAGGTTCCACGTATGCATGATGGAGAGCAGACGCTGTGCAACCCTGCTGTAGTTTCAAGGTCAGCAGCATGGAAGAATGGGAGCCCTGGACGAGTTGAGAGAGTGGGATGAGATCAAGACCACAACCTTTCTAGACATTTGTGCACTGTCAGAAATCAGTCAACTCACTAATGGAGGCTGGACCTTTCCTGCCATTTTTCCTCATCACTACCCTGATGACAGCCACAGGATACCCACAAGGCCAACAGGAGTGCCTTGATCGGATGGTGGAGTTGAATCTCTTTGGGGAAACAAGTGACTCAGGGTTCAGGGAATGTGAATGGATGGAGAGCTTCTTGCTCTATATGAGGTTTGGACACCCCAAGAGGTGCAAGTGCCCTGGCAAGCGGGGATGTTATCTGCCCCAACTGTATGATAATGCAGAAGATGCTAGAGAGGGAATACAAGAGGCACATGTTTGACTGGGGGCGCGAGGGTTGCGAACTGGAAGGGATTTCCAACCCCACAGTGGGGGATACCCCAATGAAAGTGAGTGTTGGTACCTGGGCATACATCTGATCGCCGGGAGCCATGAATGCAAGAAACTGGGTTGAAACCGATTGCTCATGCAAAGACTGATCGATTTTATTGAGCAAACTGCATACTTTATTGAGTGCCTACAGTGAAAATTGAAAACAAAAGCAATGTTCTGTGCATGGCAAAAGGTTCTTTCCAGTTGGCATGTGCCGACAGGTGTAAAATGAGGTATGAACCTCCATGGGTGGGCGGGGATAGCGTGGGCTGGAACGCTGTGAACCATGGATGTTGCCTGGAGTGACTTCCTGGAAGAAACAAACAGCTGAGGCAGCTTCTTCTTCCCATGGTTCAGCATGGCTGCGAATCATTTCAGGGGGTGGAGCGTGGCAGGGAAGAACGTCTGCCCGTGTATTAGGTATGTTATGCTCAACCTGTGAGTGGGGGATGCTCGAATGTACAAGAAATACATGCAGGGGGCTGCCCATTTATTAGCAACTACGTGCTAAACACGTGAGGGCTGCATGGACTGAACCTGGACTCCAGCCGGCTATCATCTTATTTGTTAACGCACAGTTTCACACAGAGTAAATTGCAAACAGCAATTACTTGGCAAGAGAGGATTAAAAATGTGTTGTTTTTTTAAAAAAAATGCTCATTCAGGTTTTGTGATTTGAACATCTGACATGGATCATCATCAAACTGAAGGGAGGTATCAACTGGGGTCCCACAGGGCTCTGCTCTGGGTCCGATTCTATTCAACATCTTTATTAATGACTTGGATGAAGGAGTGGAGGGGATACCTATCAAGTCTGCAAATGACAGAAAACTGGAAGGGGTAGCTAACGTCTTGGTTGAATTTCATTTTGGTAATTTCACCCTAGGTTTCTTCTATGATAAATGTAAAGATGTTCTGCATTTAGGAAAGAAAATGCAAATACACATATATAAGATGGGGGACAGGTGTCTTGGCAGCAGCACATGTGAAAAGGATCAAAGTTGATGGCTGATTGCAAACTGAACATGAGTCAGCAATTTGATGTGGCTACAAAAAAGGCAAATGCAGTTTTAGGCTGCATAAAGAGAAGCATTGTTTTCAAGTCAGCACAAGTAATAATTTTACTCTGTGCAGCATTGGTCAGTAGTGTGTCCAATTTTGGGTGCCACATTTTAAGGAGGACACCGACAATTGGATCAAGTTCAGAGTAAGGCAAGAAAGATGATAAACGCCTGGAAGGTAAATCTTATGAGGAAAGGCTGAAAGGACTGGGTAAGGTATGTTTAGTCCAGTGAAGATTAAGGGGATACATGACTGAAGTCTTCAGATATCTAAAGGGCTGGCACAATACAGAAGGCAAGGAACTGTTCTGCTTTGCTACAGAGGGCAGGACTATAAACTATGGTCTCAAGTTATAGAAAGTTAGATTTTGGTTGAACAGATAAAACCTCCTAACAGTAAGAGGCGTGAGGCAATGGAAAAAGTTGCCTAGGGAGGTCATAGGCTTTCAGTCACTGGAGGTTCTCAAAGGGAGGCTAGACAGGCATTGGTCGGGAAATGTTGTAGCTGTAGTCATCCTGTATCCAGGTGGGGAACTGGACTAGATGATGCCAGAGATTCCTTCCAACTGATGCTATGAAATTCTATTGAAGATGTGCTACAGCATAGCATTAAAACTGGCTTAAGCAACTAAACAAAGCCTCAATGTCAGCTTTCTTCATATAATAGACCAGTTGTAATAATGGGAGAACTCAATTATTATTGAATATTTTATAGAATCAGTTGGAAGGAATCTCTGGCATCATCTAGTCAGTTCCCCACTTGGATACAGGATGACAAAGGAGAGTATCTAATTTGCAAGTACCTGGCTAGAACAGGAACTCTGATTCTGTGCTTCCCAAACCACAAACCAGACAAGAGGGAAATGATGCAATCCATCCAAGCGTATGGAAGTTCCTAGAACGTTTAAGAACTCAGCTCCCCTGTTATACTCTGTGCATTGTTTAAAGATCCAAGTCAAAGACCTATGTGCATGTTGTTAGTACAGCACACAGTGCAGTCAAGCTAACTGTCTGGAAGGAGCAAAGGGGGCTGTGTGTCATTCTTCTATAAGATCTTGCTGTAAATAGAAGGGAACACAGCTCCAGTTAAGATTGTGATGCATGAAGTAAATGTATAGGTGTATGAAAACTTTGTGCGTGCCATTATTCCAAAACACAGTCTCTGATGTTACAATGCTGACAAAGAAATTGAACCTGCAGCCAGCAGGAACAGAAAGGAGAATGTAAGACAACGCAAAGAAAGAAACAAATGCAAAGAGACAGCTAGCAGCATAAGAAAACTGTATATTAAAAGTAAGCGTTACGCATCTAATCTTGACAGGTGGGTGTCCATTCTGACAAATTGGTTTAATGTGGTAGTGGAAACTGGCCAATTCCCTGATCAGTGGAAAGGACCTACGATTATTCCAGTCTATAAAAACGGTAATAAGGACTTGCCCAAATCTTATCAACCCATTGCTTATTGAATATTTCCTCTAAAATATTTGGCCAGCACCTTCTTCAGCATATCCAAAGTTAGGTTGAGGGTGGGAATTTACTGCCAGAATCTCAGACAGGATTCAGGAACAATTATGTGACAATAGACCATTTATTTTCATTTCAATACAGCCATCATAAATACACTAAAACAATCAAGGGTGCTTTATATGTAGCTTATATCGATCTAAAAGCTGCATTCGACACAACTGAAAGAGGCCTCTTATGGATGAAGTTACATAAATTGGGGTTAAAGCCTGTGCATCTTAAACTAATGATTGCCTATCATCAGGATACGTGGACATGGGTCCGATATGGTGTCCATGGGGAACAGTCGGATTTTTTTTTTATATGTGTAGGAGTACGCCAAGACTGTGTCCTGGCCCCAACTTTGTTTAATTTGTACGTGAATGATATTATAAGGGGTATGGACAGTCCTGATTTCCATCCCCCTAAATTGTTGAATACATCAGTTGGAGTACTGATGCTTGCGGATGACACTAATTATTTCAAGTACCACAATAGGGCTCCAAAGATCCCTGTCTAGATTTTCAGAACTTTGTACCAAGAACAAATTGGTTATCAACCTTAGCAAGACAAAAATTAAATATTGGGGTTCAACTAGGCGATTTCCATGGCAGATTGAAAATATCAGGCTCCAAATAGTGAGGGAATATAGATACCTAAGACTCTTGCTATGTTCATCAGATTGCTGGAAAAAACATCTTCAAATCTCTAAAACTAAGGCCCTCCAAACCACCTCTGCTGTTATGAGGTTTCATAATACCTATCCTAAGAAAGCTATGACGGATGTTTTGAATGTATTCCGGGCCAAGGTTATTTTCCAAATTTTATATGGTTTGGGGCTTTGCAGCAGAAGAGTATATAAATATACCACAGAGCAAATTTCTTAGGTCCCTACTCTGACTTCCTCCATCGGTACCAGCAGCTTTTTTGTGGCTTGAGACAGGTTTAGTTAATTTGAAAACAACTATAAATATAAACATGATTAATTTCTGGTTTAAGGTCCTAGCAGCATCTCCGTCCCGATTCATAAAAATGTGCTTTTTGGAAGATACTAGTAGGGTGTTCTCTCAACAGTCGGCATGGCTTAAATCAATAAGTGCACTGTTTCGCAAGACTGGGCTGGGATATTATTTGGACAATGACAATAGACTATTCTCAACAGCTGAAAGGGACTTGGTCGTCCAACGCCTTATAGACCTCTCTTGGCAAGATGATTTTGCTGCAACTCGTGTCTCAAGAACAGCTCCGTCATATCTGTTGTGGAAAAGTCAGATTGGATGTGAGAGATATCTTAATACTGAAATGAGTAAAACCCTGAGCACAGCTCTTTGTAGGTTGAGATTGGAGCAGATGCCTACAGTTATTGTGAAGTGTAGAAGTAAGGGCACACCCAAGGATTCTAGATTGTGCCCATGTGGAACTGGAGAGGTCGAGGACATAGTCCACTATGTCCTCGACTGCCCCAGGACCAAAAATCTTAGGGCTAGGTATTTGCCCACCAGACTATGGAATTTCCAGCAATTTCACGTCACGTGAGAAACTAATTTGGCTCCTTTCTCAAAATGACTCGAACATCTTGTTAAAATAGGCAATCTTTGCATTTAAGGCAGAAGGGATAAGGAGAAACAGCCTAGGGAATATTTTATTGTTACTTTAATTGTATTAAATTGGGTTTATTTTAATCCCCTTAATTCAGGGTACAAACCTTTGCCATGGGTGAGCTCTGGGAAGAGCTAGGCCATTGTGATTATTTTATTTTTTGCTTTTTATTAGGGGTCAAAACCTTGCCATGGGTGAGCTTGGGCAAGAGCCAGGTGGGGGTAGGGGGTGTCTATCTCAATCTGTGTTTTTATCCAGGGGCCAAACCTTTGCTGCAGGTGAGCTCTGCAAAAAGCTACGCTGGTGGGATTTTAGAGTTAATGTTGGTATGCCTGATGTACCTTTGGACATTTTATTTTAATATTTGTGTTATTCTGGCATTATTTGTTTTGTGTGTGTGGTTTTTTATGTGTTTTGGTTGTAAGGTTTTTGCTAAGGCCGATGGCGTCGCAATAAATTTATTACTACTACTACTTTATCTCGTTAAAAAAAAAAAAAAAGTAAGCGGCACTAAGAATTGTAAATGACAATTCTCCAATTTCCTTTCAGTCTGAAATTACTGTTCTGGTTGAGGTACCACAAATGAAAAGTCTAGCAGCTGGATTTCCTTTTAATTATAATTATATAGCACCAGCAATGTACTTGGCACTGTACAATCATTATAGGCAGGTCCCTGCCCCTCCTCTTAGTAACAATAAGAAAGCCATTACAGCAATTAATCTGCATCTGTACCACTAAAAATCTAAGTAGCTCAATATGGAGAAATGGAATAGTTTAAAGATGGGTGGAAGTTGTTTCATGCAGGCTCCAAGCTAAAGCTGCTTGTGCACCTTGTACTATTGTTGACATCAACATTGTTCAAGATTCTCTGCTCACCCTTTCAGCTCTCAGCTATTCTTTGTCAATTTCCAGAAGTGGGGACACAACTTATCAGAGATCTTTTGGGGCTTGCCCAGTGCACAGTGAACAAAGATGACCTGACAGCGTGTGTCTATTCAAACGTGAACCAGCATTACCGGGATGTTACGTACACCACAGTCCCTTCCCCTAACAGATGGCTCTGCACTCAGCTGACACGTTTCAGATCACACCTGTCCTGAATATAGGATGGTTCAGACTGGACTGCAAGCCTCTTTAATGAGTGGGGGAGAGGAAGCAGGATAGTAAGACTGCACAGAGGAACGGCCGTCAATATTTAATTATTGCTAAAGGTAATTTTTCTTTCTTTTTTTGAAGGCCTCTGGATGATGCATATAGCTATATGATTAACAAACAGTGCCCTGTAGACGTGTATGGGGACACAAGAGAAGATTTGTCATTGGAATAAAGACAGCTAAACTATTCTGTCAAACTGGGCATCTGTCTGAGATGGGAGGCTAATCTTTGTGTAGGTAAGTAGAAAACCCTAAGTTGCTGCTTTGCACACTTTCATCAATAGTATGTCTTGTAGGGAAGCCACCAAGGCAGCTGTTGTACTGGTAGAATAAGTCCAGTTAGTGACCACAACTGGGAATTTTACAATAGGATGTAGTTTGCTACAACTCATGCACTGGAAGACACTTTCAGGATGGAATCTCCATTGCACAGGACACAGTCTGTAAAATTTCTGCTTCTCCGCCCCCCTCAGGATGTGACCATCTCAAGATAAATGCAAAGAGCGCTATGTGCAGCTTTAACTGCTTGGGGTAAGCATGAAAAAGATGGCTGATGATCCACTAAATTAAGAGGAAATAAGAAAAAAGTCTGGGTAGGAACTCAAGTTAAAATCTTATAGCTAGCAGTGGCCTCTTTAAGAATAGGCAACCACCTAGGGTCCCACAGATAAACTTCCAGAAAATATTGAAAAAGTATACACAGACTGCTATGACATGACAACACCCTCACGCATTCACACAGCTATGCCATGCCCCCTCACACTCACTCCTGGGGAAGGCAGGAGCTCATTCTTCTCTTCTCCCTGCTACCTATAAGCTGTTTGGAAAAAAATACAAACACAACCTATGCCTTACCTTATCACTGTCTAGCGTGTTTTGGGAGGTCCTTGATGCGATTGAAATAGTATCCGGTTGACTACTGCCATCTCCCTGACTATCCAGGTCCTCTCCATCTCTAAAACAATATAAAAGTAAGCATCAGTACTTGGTAAGCAGTGCACCACCTTTTTACTCACTTCTCTCCAACTCCACTAGCCAGACACCCAGAGACTAGGGCAATATATGCCGTACAACTGCTTGAGAAAAATCACAAGAAAGGAAAATATGTCTTATTTAATCTTTACACTTTGTACTATAAGTGATACATTCAAGTTAACACTGTTATACTTGCATACGATGAAATACAACACATCGCAACCAGCAAGAACTGTTGTATGAAAGGATGAGTCATTTAATCAGAATAGTCACGCAAGTCACTTGGACATAAGAGGAGTCTGCCTTCAATGGAGTAAAAATTAGGCACAGTAAAAGTTTAACAAGCATCTCTGTTAAACTCCAATTCTGCTGAGCACACTATTTCAAACACACATGCTTTTTAGAGTACAACTAGAGAAACACACAAGGGGAGGGCACAGAACAAAGATTTTAACACATTCAGCATTGTGGCCAAACGTAGCCTAGTTTACAAGAACCACCCTCGAAGGTAACATTAGCCAATGACAACTTTGCTCGCTTGGCTTAAGTCACTGAATATAGTGAGATCGCAGCATTCCCCAAAGAAGAATTCCACCCCCTGGTTAAGAACACTGCTTCAGGAGGGTGACTGAAAAACTGACTCCCCATGCCACCAATCCTCCTATATGTATTAAAATCCTGCTAACCTCCTTCCTTTCTGCTTTGTCATTGGTGCAGTTTTAGGGATGTGGATTGGCTCTTTCAAGGCTCCTTTCAGATGGATGGTTCTTTCCTGTATCACCTCCCGGATGTGCTTGATCCAGTCTTGTTTATTCTCTATGCTAGAAGCCTTTAAAAGATTAAACAAGAAATGTGAAGTGACTGAAAAGCAATCAGAGCCATAGGCAAAATACACACACGGTCATAAATAGCTCCACATATTTTCAAAAATGTAGCTAACAGGAATGGCAAAGTTGGATTAGCTGTTTGCATTCTGAAATTGCACTGGCCAAATTGCATTGACACTGTTTCTGAAAATCTAAAATTAGTTTAATTAAAGTACTTGCTTACAATGGAGGTGCCATAGGCACCTTATCAAAAACACATTATGAATCTGATTAAGAGCACTACAAAAATATATTCAACAACTTGCTGTATTTGCTATTACTTCAACATTTGCTTTAGGATTAGAACAGGTAGAGGGAACCTTTTATGCACAACAACTTTCGAAATTAGTACAAGTTCTTCAAGATGTACAGAAACTTGGGTGGAGTGCTTAAAGGGAGCGTTCAGGATGGCGGAAGTGAGGGAAGAAACCAGATCAAGAACGTGCGCTGTGGATCCATCCTCTACCCTTGAGTGCATGCCCTCATCTCTCTTCTCTTCCTCTGGGATAGTAATAGAATGCAATGATAACTTTTAGTTTAACTATATTTCAAGACTCATAAATCCTGACAAGATGGAGGTGATGATTGTGGGGAAGGCTGAGGGAGTGGTGGTCCCCATCATTGATGAGGTCCGTCCTCCCCTGGTTTCTCAGATCCGGAGTCTAGGGGTGTTCCTGGACCCACAGCTCCGCCTGGATGCCCAGGTGGCAGCTGTGGCGAAGGGAGCATTTCGTCAATTATATCTAGTGTGTCAGCTTAGGCCGTATGTCTCGGACTTGAACCTGGTCATGGTCATCCATGCTTTTATTACCTCAAGACTGGATTACTGAAACACGTTCTACGTGGGGCAACCCTTGGTGCTGGTTTGGAAGCTATAGCTGGTGCAGAATGTGGCGACCCGTCTCTTGACTGGGACAGGCTGCCGCGAGCATGTTACACCGGTGCTTTGCTCTCTGCACTGGCTGCCGATAGGTTTCCGGGCCCAATTCAAGGTGTTGACCTTTAAAGCCCTAAATGGCTTGGGCCCCGCCTATCTGCAGGACCGCCTCACCCTCCGGGTCCTGAATTGACCCCTGTGGTCAGCTGGCGGCACCCTCCTCGGGGTTCCCCGGGTTTCCACTATGAGGAGGGCGTTCTCCGTGGCTGTGCCACAGCTGAGGAACTTCCTTCCGTTGGAGATCCGCTTGGCTGCCAACTTCCCCTCTTTTCACAGACGATGTAAGACCTGGCTGTTCCGCCAGGCCTTTCCCGAGGGAGATGGGGTGGGTAGGTTGGGTTAGGGTGGAGGATGGGGTTTTATATTGTTTTTAATTGTAATCATTATTGTTTATTTTAATGTTTGAAACGTTTTAAAATGTTGTGAGCCACCCTGAGATGCCTGAAGAAGAGGGGGTGGCATATACATTTTATCATAAATAAATAAATAAATAGATAAATAAATAAATAAGATGAGTCGGCAATATTTGAGATATTTAAGCCTGATTTTGTTCTCTTTGCTACTATTCTCTTTTTGTGGAATCCTAAGCCAGAGTTTGGGAACTTGTGCTCTGGATGA
This sequence comes from Sphenodon punctatus, assembly GCA_003113815.1. Lineage (NCBI taxonomy): Eukaryota > Metazoa > Chordata > Lepidosauria > Sphenodontia > Sphenodontidae > Sphenodon > Sphenodon punctatus. The sequence continues at coordinate 4,182,352 of QEPC01010227.1, forward strand.
GCACCATTCTCCATCCTCAAAATAAAGAACAAGCAATTCTGACCCCTAAAATCAATGTGTCCTCAAAGGTTTTTTGGAACTGCGTGCCCAGTTTTACAGCTATAATATCTGAACCGCTGGCAACACCCAACTTTCAAAATTCACAATTAAGGTATCTTTGTATAAAGTTGGAAAAAGGATTGGCAGAAGCGGAGACTAATATTTCAAAATTCTTGAGATACTGGGGATGCCTTAAAATAACATGCTCCATTTTCATCAAGGCATTTTAATTCATCTAGGTACTTTCAGAGAAAACAGCAGAACGTTTCAGAAGTTGCTTTATATAACTCAGGCACCAAACTAAGAATAGAGTGACTGCCAATACACGAGACAGAGAGTGTGAGTGTGAGTGTGTGTGTGTGTGTGTATAGACAGACAGACAGACACCCTGCTGGACACACATATGTGCCCTCAAAGATCCACATTTCTGCCCTTCTCATGAGATGGAAGCTGCACGTCTTTTGAGTCTCTGACTTCCTTGAGGCGCTGACAGGAGCTTATTAACGCATGTGAGGAACTGCCTGTCAGAAGACACAGGAATTTCCTGACAGGCTCTGTTTCTGAGCCTAAAGTATTCAAACCTATATTTCAACCACACTCTCCATGAGCACTCATTTTCCTCTAAATGGTTGGCAGTTCTCAGCTGTCCCTAAGGTCACAATGTCTTGCTCCCTCAACTATGCTGAAGACTCAAATTAGTTTTCCCTAGCAAAATCCATTTCTTATAATATGGTGCTGTCATCAAAGGCCTCCTACACTAATCACATTCTAAACTTGTTCAATTTTATCTTACAATGAGACAGGTTCATTTGTCTAACAGAACATTATTAGGAATTATTAGTAAAGGAATAGAGAATAAAACTGAAAATATCTTAATGTCTGTCTATAAATCTGTGGTGTGACCACATTTTGAGTATCGCGTGCAGTCCTGGTTGCCCCATCTCAAAAAAGATATAGTAGAAATAGAAAGGTACAGAGAAGGTTAACAAAAATGATACAGGGTATGGAACAGGAGACGAGGCTAGATATGTTAGGGCTCTTCAGCTTGGAGAAAAGATAATAATAATATAATAGAAGTTTATAAAATCATGAGCGGTGTGGAACAAGTAAATAGGGAACGGTTATTTATCCTCTCAAATAGTACTAGGGGGCACCACATGAAGCTAACAAAGAGCAGACTTAAAACAAATATAAGGAAGTATTTCTTCACTCAATGCACAGTTGCCAGAAGATGTGGTCAAAGCCAGTAGTATAGCTGGGTTTAAAAAAGGATTGGACAAGTTTCTGGAGGATAGGTCCATTAGCAGCTATTAGCTGGGTAGGTTTGGGGGACAGTAACCTCTTACTGTTGGGAGTTGCAAATGAACGACAGGGAATGGATCGCCCCATTGTAACCTGTTGGAAACTTCTTCCAAGCCACCGAGATTGGCCAGCGTCAGAGACAGGTGCTGGGCTCGATGGACCATTGGTCTGACCCAGTATGGCACTACTTTTGCTCTTAACATTCTCTACCAGTAGTGGCACTTCCCTTGACCACACAAACCTCCCTCATTCCAGCAACCAAATAAGTCTTTTAGGGATGCTGCAGGCACATCTAATGATTCCACAACAAATTAAAACCAAGACACTACTGCAATAGCTTGTCCTTATGTATTTGGAGTGTCAGGCTCATGGTACAGGCTGTGCTAAATAGCTGAATGATATTACTCTTGCAAGTAGTTAGCAGGAGTGCCTGCAGCTAATCGGCCCAGCTGGAGCAACTTGAGGAAGCTGCTGGCTAGCTGAGGGTGAAACAGATAGGAAGCCAAGTTGAAAGCTAATGATGAGGACAAGCAGGGAAGAAAGAAAGGCCAAGGAAGGAGGTTGCAAAGCATTTAGGAGATCAGCTCAAGATATTCTTAAGAAACAGAGAAAGGCAAAAGACTTGGGAGTTCACCCCAGACACCTGAAGTTAAAATCCCCATTATATATACCAGTTTGACAGTGGCACTGTACCAGTAACAGCCCAGAGATGCGGGAGAAGTCATAAAATGTTTAGTACAGTTTACCACACCTTGTACAAGGGAAAAATTGAGATATGGCTCAGCCAGTAAGACCCACAACAGGAGACAAATCACAACTATACACTAAAGAGTCTCAAAGCAAACCCAACATTTGGACTGCTGCTAAAGTTCTTGAATTGAAATCTGAGATACATTGGGTCACAGGTTTCATTCTCAAAGGATGCACTTGGCCACTTTCCCAGCTTCTCTCCTCAAACTGTCTGTGCAAAATCTCACTACAGGCTGTTCTTCCAGATTAGAACTTGCTGCATTCAAGCAGCTGGAACCCATGTGTACACAACCCAAAGCACAGGCTCCCAAAAGGCTTTGCATAGCATCTCTCATCTTGGATACAACCCAGACAACAGAAAGTTAAGAGTAGCACCAATGCTTTCCCTACAATGGAAGAGGCAGGACAATTCCTAGGAACACACCCATCACAGAGGCTGCAGTTTAGGTACAGTATTTGTAGCTCTTGTGCTTAAATAGTTGCTTAGTTCACTTTACCACTCCCATAGAGACAGTGCTACAGAGCCAAATCTCTCAGAGATGCCAAGCAGGCAATGGTGCTGTTTCTGTAAGTCTTTAGATCTCTTTTAGATACCACACTGAGACTGAACAAGCCTAGTTTAGTAGTATCTCCCAGACTTACCTCCATTAGTAGACACAGCCTGTAGTAGGACTAGCCAAGTGTTTCCTAAAGCAAGCAGGTTCTACTGGAAAAAGTGTTCCAATTAAATAGGGCTGTTTTGTGGCATTTAATAGGAGCAAGGCATGTTATAGTGTATAGCTCTCTACTGGGACTTTGTAGCCCAAACACATATTGTGTCATGTGCTGCCCACATGCTAGATATTTCCATAATGGATGCCACATACCCATGTCCTTCCCCACTATTCCTGACAGAAAATCTAAGTTCTAAGCAGCCCTCATCTGAAATAGATCTTCCACAGCTTTCCTCACCTAAGAAAGCATCCCACATAGAGTAGACCTACTCTAAATGGTAATTACTACACGAGATTATACGAGTGGTCCATATAGCTCAATGTGCAGCCAGCAGTGAACTTCAGAGGCTGGCTTTATAAACTCTAATTATTAACTAACCAATACGGCAAGTTTCTTCCTAGTCCTATCAGTGAGTGGCTGGTTTGTGCCCTGAAACATAAGCGTTTATCTCTCACAAGAACAGAAAAAGATTAAAACACTCTCTGTTTTCTGAGTAACAACATGATTGCTTGTAGCACTGGTTTGTTCTACAGACTGTAAATGCCTCCAGGGCTCTGGTTTTAATGAATGCTACCATACTCTGGTTAGGGAGGGTTTTGTGGTTATAAAAGGAACCATATATCCACAGACATTACATTCTTTATAAATATGGCAATTGTCATTTTACCTTTTTTAAAGTAAGAAAAAGCTAGGCACAGATCATATGCAACACATGTAAAAGAAATGGCTCTTTAAAGTTACCTTTAGCACAATTTTGTTGTCAGAAGTAGGAGTTCTTCCTACCCACAGTGCAAACTTGCAAGGGTCTCCTTCAACATGTTCTGTAACGCCCAGCTCTGAGGTCTAGAAGGAAACAAAAATCCTGGTTAGAACTGAGTAAAAATCTTGCTATCAAGTCAATAATACAGAATATTTAAGCTATCATCTCTTTCAATATAGATCAATATAGACCAGGCTACTGGTCAGACCTTCTACTGTTTCTTGACTTAAAAAGTAACCTCCCCCCATTAACTTTACATACAAAGTTTCATTTTCTAGGTCTAACATTCAGGTACTTGCTTTTCTCCTTGCTGACTTCAGTTCAAGACAACTATTACCTTAATAAAGGGTTAAAAAAAGCAAAACTCTCTTGGTCAAGGAGCCTCAAATTAAGCTGATAATGTGATATTATTGCACTCCTCAGCAATTTAAATTCGTTAATAAACAAGAAACTGTGGGGAACAAGGCACTTACATACATTGTTGGTGCCTTTGCAGTAATGTTCAACTTTTTTGGCAAAAAAATTGGGAATATATTCAGGAGGCTATTGGGTGTATTGTCCGTTTTCGACCGTAAATAGCTTTGCTTGGACTTTACCCTTAAGATACATTATTATTATTATTATAATAAACATTTATATAGCACCAGTAGTGTGACCTGGTGCTGTACAGAACATAGAAATAGACGCGGTCCCTGCCTGTGGCTTACAATCTAAAAGACAAGGAGGGGGAGACAGGGAGAGGGGACAGTGGGAGAGACAGGGGAGAAGA
>QEPC01010227.1:4188197-4206174 GCA_003113815.1 Sphenodon punctatus
TTGAGAGAGGCAGGAGGGAAGGATGTGAGGAGAGAGGGGGGAGGGGGTGGTACGGGAGCGGGGGGAGGTGGTGGGTGGGAGGCAATATCCTGACGGATCTTGTCAATCTTTGAGGTGAAGAATGATGCAAGATCCTGAGCAGCAAGGGAAGAGGGCGGAGGAGGGCAGGGAGGGTTAAGAAGGGAGTTGAAATTAGAGAAGAGGCGGTGAGGGTCACGAGAGAAAGATTAGATCCTCGAGGCATAATAGCGTTAAAGAGAGATCAACATTAAAGAGAGATCAACAGTTAAATTGTGAAATTATTATACTTGCCACTATCCCTGTAATTGCTCAAAAATTGGAAGATAGCATTAGAACTTTCCATAGGTGGAAGGATAAATTGTCTCTAGTATATGTATACAATGGAAACTTTTTTGGCAGAGATTAGAGTTGGTTATCAGAATTTTTGCAATAGGTGGCTCTCTTGTATCAAGATTATTGAAGGGAAAACAGTTAAAGAAGATACGAAATCCTTTTAATTTGATTTTGCAATTGGTTAATTTGTGACTAAATGGGTCTATTAAAGTTGTAGGTTTTTTTGTTGGTTAATTTTTAAAAAACTTTATTTGTACGTGATCTTATGATTCTTCAATAAATAAAAGGGGGGGGGGGAGAGCAAGACTTGTTTTTCATGCTAAAAATCACCAGAAACTTGAAGTGGATTACTACCCAACAACATTTCCACCTTTCCAGTTGGAGTATGAGCTAAGATGAGAGTCGGCCTCTGATTTAGCAATCCAAAAAGGATGTCATTAGAGAAGATGGCAAAGTAGTTATGGAGCAAATCAAATATTGATAACCTTTTAAATATCAACTATGTCCAGCTTTGTTACATGGTTTGAGTTCAACTGTAAGATACATACCGTTTCAGCTGTCGGGTTCATAAGGGAAACCTTCACTTTTCAATGACACAATTACTGCACTACCAGCATATGTGAACCTTTTAGTGTTCCAGGTAATGAAAGACAGGCAAGGATATGGGTCAAATTTTATTGCACCCTCTCTGATGGTGTACATAAGCAACTTGCCTAGTGAGGCTTTGAGAAGGCAAGCACAGAGGCCAAGCTGAGAAAGAGGCAAGTGTCAGAAAAGGGACATTTCTTATTTGGTGAATTTCCCTTCTCTTCTTTTAAAGAGAGATAGTAAGACTGATGGGATATGTTCCTCCACACTCATGATAGGTAGGGTCAATTAACGTTGATCAGCCTCTACCGATGGGAGGGGCACAGCATAGCATGAGACTGCCAAAACGGAACTAACACATACTTAAATACAAGTTAAACAAAAGCGGATTAACAACATGAACAGAGACCCAGAGGACTAGAAAAAACAGAAGGAAAGAGGGGAGTAAAGTAAGGATGAGTACAAAACAGCCTCCCCCAATACTCAGGTGGAATCCGGAAAGGGAAGGGAGGAGGCCATCTGTCCTTCAAAAGAAGGGAAGGAAAATTCACCAGGTAAGAAAGGTCTCTTTCCCCCCCTTTTGCAGTGCTTCTCCAGGGAGATGGGAGGGGGGAGAGGGGAGAGATTCCCACCAGACAGAAACAGTCCTCCTCCAATCCAAAGCACCGGAGGTACCTATAGATTCAGCACTCTGCATCATCCTGTGGCCAAATGCCACCTCATCCGAGGCTACAGAGTCCACCTTGGAACGGCATGCAAAGATATGCGCCGACAACCATGTGGCCACCATGCAAATTTCCTCCATGGAGGTTCCACCCAATAAAGCCGAATTAGTTGCTGCTCCCCTAACAGAGTGAGCCATGAGCTCCTTAGGAACTGGGATTCCTACTGCTTTATAAGCTTCCTGATGCATGACTTTAACCATCTGGCCAAGGTTGGCTTACAGACTTTTTTTTTTACTTCTACCTACGCTTATGCCCAAAGGCTACAGAGCTGAGTCTATTCTGAAGGGTCAAGACTTCGAAGTAAATCTGTTTGCCTCACATCTAGAGCATGCCACTCCTTTTCTTTAGAATGCTACAGATTAGGGCAAAACCAAGGGATCGCTAGCTTCCTTTCCCTATGGAAGGAAGCATTAACCTTGGGACGAAAGGAAGGATCCAATCTAAGGACCAGCTTGTCTTTGTGAAATATACACAACTCTGTCACTGCAAAAAGGAATCCTAGTTCTGACACCCTGCGAGATGAGGTAATTGGTCCCCCCCCCCCCCAAAAAAAAAAGTCTTTACAGAGAGGAAGTAATGAGGCCTGACTGGGCGGTTCAAAGGCAGGTTGAGTTAGAGCTGTAATGACCACATTCAGTTTTCAGGAAGGAAAGCAATGCTGGACTGGAGGGCAAAGTAGATCAGTCCTCAGAAATCTCTTGACATGCAGGTGTGATGACAGTGGCAGTTGCCTCATACAGCAAAGGATGCTGAATAAGGTAGAAGCCTGGTGCTTTGGTGCATTTGCCTTAAGACCAAGTTCCAGTTCTGCATGAAGGAAAAGAAGCACCTCCTTTACTCCTGCTTGCAGATTATAGCCCCATTGTCCAAACACCACTGGACAAACCTGTCTCAGGTCACTCGATATATTCTATTAGTTGAATCCCTAGATGATACCAAGTTATCTAGGAGATTTCCAGAGTACTCCATGGATTTCAGTTGATCCTTTTCTGCAACCAGGCTACCAGAGAGAGTTTTTAAACATGCCAGTGCAGTACTGGGCCCTCGGACAACAAGTCCTGCCACTGGGGCAGTATCAGAGTCTTCTCCACCGCCATGTTGATGTGTGAGAACCAAGGGCATCTCAGCCAATACGGTGCTACCAGGATTACCGTTGTCTTCTGTTCCCTGGTCAACTGAAGAACCTGAGGAATGATCGAGAATGGGGGAAATGCATAGAGAATTCCCCTCAGCCTAACTGTGGACAGTGTCTACTCTCACTTCTGTCAGATCTCTTCTCTTGTCTAGAAACATGGGAACTTTGCTCTTGAGATGCATGGCAAACAGATTCATTATCTGAGAGCCAAACCAGTCCTGAATTAGGCAAAAAGGCTCTCTGTGATAGGGACCACACTCCTGGGTCCAACTCCTGATGACTGTGTTGAGCGAGCCTGCTGTGTGGACTTCTCTGATTGAGGACAGGTGAATTTCTGTCCACTCAAAGAGCTGGGAGCCTTCCTTGTTTAGAGCCTTTGATCATGAGCCTCCTTGATAGTTGATGAAGACCATCACTGTTGTGATGTGTATGTGAACAAGAACATAGCTGTTCTCCAACCAGTGGGCAAACTGCATTAGGGCCACGCAAATTGCTCTCAACCCTAATATCTTGATATGCCACAGCTCTTTGCTTGGTGACCACCTGCCCTGGGCTGATCTGTGATGGCAGTGCACCCTCCAACTCCAGTTGTTCACATCCATAGTGAGAACAATTCTTTGGGGTTCTCTTAAAGGCATTCCTAGGATGAAGCACTCTGGCTGTGACCACCAACTGAGAGTGTCCTTGACGTGGTTTGAAACTCCTATTGGCAGGTGCACCCCATCTGCAATTTCCTATTTATAAGGTCACAGCAGTCTCTTTAGTGGACGAAGATGAAACCTGGCCATGTTGATACAGGGCATCAAACTGCCAAGTAGTTGGGCAAGAAACATCAGATCTGAACAGTCTTCCTGATGAAGGCACCACAACAAGTTCAGAAGCTTCTCTTGTCTCTCGAATGACAGGAACACTCGGTCCCGAACTTTGTCCAGTCAGACTCCCAAGTGGGCAATCAACATCGCTGGGACTAGGCAACTCTTTTCCTTGTTGACCAGGAAACCATGGTTCTTAAGACAGTCCACTATCACCTTTAAATCCCTCACCCCTTGTGTCTGAGATGGGGACCTCAGAATAAGATAATTCAAATGGTGTAAACATGCATCTCCTGCACCCTCAGACGTGCCACTATTACCATTAAAATCTTTGTGAAGACTCTGGGTGACAATGAGAGGCTGAAGGGAAGGCCCGAATCTGGAAATGCTGGTCTGCAAAGCGCAGAAACGTCTGATGCAATGTCCTGATGGGTATATGGAGGTACACTTGCCCGAGATCTATGGAAGACAGGAAGTCCCCAGGGTGAAGAGGATGGATGGATTGAAGTATCTCCATCCGGAACTTCTGGTGCCACACCCTTTCGTTCAGTGCTTTGAGCTTGAGAATAATTCAATTACATACCCCTGAGAGATCATTTCCTTCACCCAGGCTTCTGAAGATGTTTGCTTAAGGGTATTGCTAGGGTGACACGCTCTGGCTGTGACCAACATCTCAGAGAGTCCTTGATATGGTTTGAAACCCCTATTGGCAGATGTACCCCATTCTGCAATTTCCTGCTAAAGTCACAGAGGATGAAGATGAAACCTGGCCCAAGCTACCATGTTGATACAGGGCATCATGCTGCCGAGTAGTTGCTCGTTGCTCTGAGAACAGTTGAAGCATCCCCACAATTATGTCTGTGGAGCCTGGGGGAAGATTGTTTCTGACCTAAAGGCTGAGATCTCAAAGAGAGGCTGCTCCCCAGTTCAATGCTGACTCTGCCATCTGGGTTGGGTGGACCGCTGGTCTCATCTGAAGTTGCCTCTAAAACTTCAGAAGGAAGGACGAAAGGAGCCTTTGCTCATTCCCTTGGTGCTAAAACTAGAAGCCAAGGCCATTTCCCTCAGAGCCAGGGAAGAGGCTTCATAATTCTGAGGTCATCTTAACGTTTCTATCTAGAAGATCCTTGGGAAACCCCTCCCCCTCTGCTGGGAGGGCCTAGACTTAGCCAGGCCTGCATGGTGGCTTCTTTTCCCCCTTCTTGCTTTGTTTCTTCCAGCCACAAGAACAGGAAGAGTGAGCTCTCTTTCTACCCCTTTTTATCCCTGGAATGGGAGTGGGAGTAAGAGAAATGGGATATTTCAGAACACACATTGCTGTCTCTTCCTTTTAACCCTCCTTTTATGAGGGGAAGAACTGTGACCTCTCGAGCTGCTCTCCTCAGGATCCCTCCCACAGACTATAGAGGTGGAGCTCCTCCCTGAGCCATCTTGACCCACCAGGATCTCCCTGGACACCCCTGGGAACAGATCCTCTGGCACAGTACCCACCTCCCCTGCCAGCCTGCTAATTAAGTGGGGTCTGGCCACCACTTGTCTTCCCAGTCACATGAGGACTGCCTCAGGCATGTCCTCTGAGGGTGGGGGGTTGGGCTACAGAGTTAGAAATTGGCCGGGAACTTGCTGTATAGGTTGCTCAGGAGCTGCAGCGTGTCCCCAGAGGACCCACTGCCCTCCGTAGACTTCACCGAGCTGTCCTGCCTCCCTGGACTGAGGGTGAGCCCGCATTCCAGCGCCTTGATTTCCCAACTCTGGATGCCAGGTCGGGGGCGGAGAGGGTATGGTGGGAAAGTGCACTGCGTGCTCTGAGTTGCTTTCCTCACACAGTCTCCGACATGGCTCGAACTCCCTGCTTGTTAGTGGCAGCCAACAAGGAGTGGCTCCAGGTGTGGCAGCTCCCCCTGGGGAAGGTCCTGTATCCAGAACGAGAGGGGAGGGGAAGCAAACACAGAAGAAGGACCCTTCTGGCCCCATGCCAGTGGCTCAACCCAACCCCCTTGAAGGAGTGAAGCGAGAGAGATGCCGAGACAGTCAGAAAAGAAAGAAAAATAAAGGGGTCTAGGCCTATACAAAAACGCTGCCTCAGCAGGAGCCCTACAGCCTGCCTCCTATCCTGTTCCAAGGCAGGGCAGAACTGGGAATCATGTGCTGGGCTATGAATCTTAGTTAATCCTGCCTATCCCGAGTAAGGAGGGACATATCTCAGACTATTTATCCTGCAAAAGAGCGAGATGGGATCATAAGTCCTTCAAATGAAGACAGAAAATGCAGAGGATGGTGGCATAGGATTCAGAGGACTATGAAATCATGCAATGAATACCATAAAGCTCGAAAGCTTGCCTGTTACTCAGTCTCAGAACTTAATTTAATCCATTTACCTAGCTCTCATATATACTGGGATCAAAATGGCAACACTACCCCAACTAACGATTGTCTGAAACCACTTAACACAAACTCCTTCTGGGATACGGAACAAATCTTACAACTACTGCTTCAGTCTCCACCTTGAAAATTGCCTATGTTGTTCAACATATCCATGCAACCCTTCAGAGATGTTACTGTTAAACACAGGGGTTGAGTACCATCTGTATGCTGTTGATACACAACTATTTCACTCGTGCCCTGTGAGCCCTATCATCTTGGCCTCTGTGCTAGAGGAATGTATGAACTTAGCCAGCTGGATGCATCACAACTACTCAGTCCAGGGAAGTCTACTGTAATGCTGGTGGGGAGGAGCAGCCAATATAAGGATGCCCTCTCCCCTCCTTGGGGCCCTGCAAGTTGCGGGGTTCCGGGTGGAGATAATGGACCAGATAAGGAACTTGGGTGTCATTTTCAACTAAGTCTTGTCCGTGAAAACTCAGGTATCAGACATGGTTTGAAAATGCCCTTTCTAGCTGCACAATCTGCGTAAAGTAAGCTACGCCTTTACTTATCACAGGTGACCGTATTAGCGAACCATGCTGTGGTGACCATGAGGCTTGATTTTTGTAATTCTCTCTTCTACGGGCTTGCAGCAGTGCTTTATGGAATGACTTGCTCTGAATGTGGCGGCGCAGCTGCTTACTGGTTTAGGCAGCTGTAACTGTATTACCCCTGCCCTGTATTCTTTGTGTTAGCTGTGCTGCTGGTTTTTAAGGCCCTGGCTATATTTGAACTCTGCTCCTGCAGCCTCATTCTCCTGGCCATCTGTGTTCATATGCCAACTGTTTGGGAATCCTGCTCTCATGCCTTAAGTCAGTGGGTGATCGGACCCAGCGGCTGTGGCGGGCACCTCAGTGTGGAACTCGCTCCCTCCAGATGTTCATCTTAATTCCTCCCTCCTTACCTCCAAAAAGCACCTGAACACTTCCAGGTTCTTTTAGAAGAACCACTGCTGGTTCCCCTTCATGTATTTTTTCCTCCCCTTTTAAATTGCTTTAAATAGACTTTAAATAGATTTTATTGTGTTTTACTGCATTTTAAATGTTGTAAAGCGTTTGCCATATTATATTATTATTTATTAATATTAAAGGGAGGAACATGAATGCACTGGATTCCTATGAGCAAAAGCACCCAAATAACATAATTCTATTATGCATAGTGTCTGAAGTACAACTTCTAGCAATCAAAATCCCTCCTAAAACAATTTACCTCTGTCGGGTTTCCCCTAGCTCCTTACCCACGTAAGATTGGTCATTTATGCTTCTCTTTCTACCATCTTATCTTTCAGGGTTCTCCTTCTCCCCTTGTAACTAAGCTAAGTATATGCAGTCAATAGATGCACATGAACGTACCAGTCTCTCTGTAAGTGCTACTCACTTTGTCTCCCCGTCCATGTCCATCTTAAATTGTAAGTGTCACCCCTATCACAATTATGCAATGCCAGACACATTGCTGTTCCTAAGTAAATCATCATTTTAAATTATTTTTTTATGAACCAGTGTAGCCTAGTGGATAAGGTATTAGACTCTGACCTTGTGGTGGGTACCAAGGTTCGAATCCTGTCATAGCTATGAACTCGCTGGGCGATAATGAGCTAGTCAGTCTCTCAGGGTGAAAATAACCCAATGTGAGACAATAACCCACATTAGCACCTACCAGGTGGGTGTCGCCTGTCTGTCTATTAGGTGTTTGCTAGATGTTAGCCTGCACCCCACTCACATCGTTGTCCAAGACATCGTGGGACCACCATGCAGGCCAGCGCACATAGCATATTAATGCATGCCCAACATTGCCATGTCTTGTTAATTAGGTTTCCTCTCATCCAGGTCCACCAGCACCATAGAGTCATGCCTAGCATGGCTGCTAGAGAGTGACTGAGCTCTCACAGCTGACAGGAGGCTATGAGAGAAGAGAGCGAGGCAGGGGAGCAGGAAGGACTATTTCCAGAGGATCTGCGTGTGCACTCCTCTCTCTGTTTGGGAAAGGAACTGAGGGGAGAAAGGTAGTGGCAAGGCTCCTCTGCAGGTTCCATAGGGAGGTACTCCTGCAGGTACTCAATGGCAGGAGTACCATAACAGCTAGCCCAGATTTCAAACAAACCAACTAACCAGTCAGACTCAGAGCTTAAAGCAATAATTAACCTGGGATTCTTCCCATTTACCTTGAGTTTCTCAGCCAAACACTGCAGTCATGTTTTAAAGCTTCTCTCCACAACTTTAGGAAAACTTGCTTTCTTAGCGAAAGCCAAAAAGCACAGGCTTATCACAACTCTCGTCACTTATGGATTTTCAACACCCTTATGTTGCTCACCCCACTTCCCTGGGTGGTGGGAAGCTCCAGGGGCAGCCTTGCTGGGTCAGCGTCCCTTCAACAGGAGAGAGAAACTGGCGACACTTACTGTGTGGTATTAATAGTCCATTTATTTACAAGTGTCCTAGTTCCTCCAGGTCCACCACCACAAGGGCTCCCAAAAGGACTCTCTCTGTAGCATTCTGCCCCCAAAGTCCAGCATGCAATCGACACAGACTGCAGCTCTCGACTGACACAGACTGAAAGCTGTCCCACTCAGCACTCAGCATCACCCAGCCCAAACCACTGTTATAAGACATGGGGCTGGCAGACATGCTAAGGTGTGGCTGATGGCCCTATACAATGACTTGCATTCCAGGGGAAATTAATCCCAACAGGGAGTTACATTCCCAGGGGGACCCCAAATCCACAACACTTACAAACATGAGGTGGCAACACTGAAACAGGCAAACTCTTTAAAAAACACAACCACCCACCACCCCCAACCTGTAAGTTTAGAGCAATCAACCAACCCCAAAGGCCAGCCCATGATGGGGCCACCACAAACCAATCTCAGCCCCTTAAATCTACTCAGTAACCTCAGGCTCAGGGGCCAAATGTGGCCAATGGTGAGGTTTTATGCTCTTTTCCAGCTCCTGGATCTGGCCCCTGGATCCACTTCCTACCCCCAAATACTAAAAGACTAAACTCGAGATAAGGGAGCAGAGATGAGGGCACACACAATGATAGGGGGTGGCAGATCCATGGCATAGTCTCCCCCCCCCTCCCCGCAATCTGCTCTGGGGAAAAACAGACAACCAAGCAGAACCAAGACTACTGCGCATTGGGGCAAGAGGCAAAAAGCTCCGGCCCATCTGCCCAGGGGAAACACGAAAGACAAATCCTCGCTCGCTCTCTTTTAAAAAATAAATAAACAAATGAATAAATCACTTTTAGAAGCAGCAGGTTAGAACCAAGTTCCCCACAGTGCACATGGGGTCACAAATCCTAACCCTCCCCTACCCCCCAATCTGCCCTGGGGAAACACAAACAAAGCAAAAAACACCTCTCTTTATTCACTTAAGCAGCAGCATGTTTGAAGCAAACCCCCACAGGGCACATGGGGGCAAGGAGGGGACACAAGAATTTAGTCTTCAAGCGCACAACTCTCCCCAATCTGCCCTCCCCACCTCAGGCTTCCAATCTGACCAGGAGAAGAACAACAAATAATTTAAGCAGAGCCCAAGAGCCCTGAAACTTACCAGAGAGGAGCAGGCAGCTGTAGCCATCCATGGCCATGTGCAGAAAACTGGCTCCACTGAAACTGCCGTCTGGCTCTGCCACCGAAGGGAGGGCGGGGGGAGAAGCCAGAGGGTCTGCCCTGGGAGGCTTTTTTTCAAAGTGCCCTGCCAGGCTATTGACTCTCCCATTGGAATCCGTTGCCTGCTGCTGGCCACACCTCCTGACTATGATGCTTTGGGTGTTCGCTCTGGAGAGTGACCCACCTCACATCACAGCCAGACAGGCCAGGTCAGCCAGGGCCAGAAGGGAGGGGGAGGAGCCAGGAGCAGGACTGCCTGGGAGGTATGATTCTAATGGCTGTTGGGTTCCAATTGGAACCCATTGTCTGCTGCTGGCCACACATTCTGGCTGTGATGCACTGGGTGTTCACTCCAGACAGAGAGTGCCCTGCCAGCTGGGGGGTGTCTTCAGGGCAGCAGGCCACACACAGGTGCGGCAGTGCCAGAGGCGAGATAAGAGGTTTGGGGGATGTGGGTGCAGGCTGGGGAGTGCCATGGGAACAAGGGGATCACTGCCCCCAGTGCCCATATGCACCAGCCACCCCTGCCCTCTTTCAATTCATCCTACCAATCCATGATTTTTAAAAACAGACAGAGCATGATTGGAAATTACTATCTTTGGATTACACAAGGGAACAAAATTCAAGAGACCACAGTAAAATGTACAAAATGAAAATAAAACCAGAGATTATTTCTTCATTACACCTTTCCCAGCTGGTGACTCCAGCTTCCTTGTGATACTGCTAATAAACTCAAATGCTATGCGTGACATTTCAGCTGAGGGCATTTCTTTAATTTCTCTTTTAGCAACATTGTAACTATTTTCCTGTGATGGTTATTTGGGGGAGAGGGGGGGAGGCAAGGGATAGCCTATTACTAGTAGGTATACGGGTGATTGTTCTTATTTTTTTGCCACTCTGCAATCCTTGAATAATTTTCTGTATAACTTTTTATTTAAAACCTACAATCCCTTTTGGCATACAGAATTGTTTCTGTTTTACAGTCTTAATTATGTCAAACGTCAAAATAACTGGTTCAATCTTGGGCAGAAGGAAAGCAACACATTCTTCATTCACTGGCAGCCATTCCAGGGAATCAGTTCATAAACTTACTGCGCATGTGTCTCTGACGTGACCAGAACTACTAATTTAGTACAAAAAGGGTGAAAAATTAAGGAAATATTCTCAGAATGCTTATTTCCATGCAAGTTTTAAAATCAAAATCTGAATTTGTCCTAGAGACTTGAACTGTCATTTGCAATATCGGATACTGCAGAGCAGTAAAAGTCCTGTCTGAGGATCTTGACTTTGCACAATGCAATACAGGGATATAAATAATGCTAGACAAGAAGCAGAACGCTGGAATCCTTTCATTAAAGTCTATCATGAGTTGTTTGCATTTGTTCCTTAACATTTCACTGTTGACATTCAGCTGGGGAAGCAGCTTACTTCATTTGGTTCAGTGCATTATTGCATTAGGTTCTCATCTATGGAAACTCTAGTTGAAAAGCTTGGTTTGGATTGTGAAAGAAATCAAGGTTCATTGTGTCAATCAAGGCTCCAGTGAACATTTTTTCCACATCACAAACCCATCAGACAAATTGGTCTGACAGGCAGTCTGTGTCCTGGATATATGCTGCAAACTAGGACAGTAGGAATTGGGCTGGTCTGTAGGTCATAACGGAGGTGCCGTGACATCTGTGTGTGGATGTAGCTTTCATGCACACTCCAGCTCCAAAAAGTCACTAGTCTGCTTCTCAGGAAAACTGAAATGACAACCTTAAGAGGGTGAGTTAATTTTTGAGTAGGCCATCTATCAGATCCCATTTTCTCACATATCATCTTTGGCAGACAATACTTGAGACCCTTCGGCAAACCACCTTCACCCCCTTAACTGTGGGGGAGATCAGGTACAAACTTTTAAGTGAGGGCCCTGTCACTGAGGAACATACCTTCAACTTCATTTAAAAGCAAACAGATCTTTGGGTCACATTGCAGGCACCATGGGTTTATTCTAGCCTTTCCCTGAGGAAATATTAGAAGCTAGATGGTTTTGGTAGGGAGCTGTGTGAGTGATATAATGGGATTTGGACAAGTGATTTATTTTTTAAAATCAATCAATTATTGTTTAAACTCTAGAATATTCACAAGAATACTACTTTACTTCTGTATATGTCTAAGTGACCTCAACTTAGTTGAAATAAAAAAAATCTGAGAATGTATTCAAAATGAACTCTATTATTTGAATTTAATTTCAAACTTATTTAACTTAAAACATTCTTGTATATGAAGGTACTCTGCACATTTTCAAAAGGAGTCAAAGGGTGCTGGACACCCAACTTGGTTCAAATGCTTGCAAAAAACAACCACCCAGAAAGGTTGCACTGGGTTTTCAGTATTTGCACACAGGCAGAAAGGGTAACGAAGGAGCATCTTTATTTCCATTTGCACTCACTTCAGTTTACCTCTGTGTTCAATGGAACATGATCCAATTCACATATTCTGAATTAACTACTTTGATTTAATTCAATCCAAGTAACTACTTTTTTTGCAGTGCTTAGATGAACACTATAAACTGAAGTAGTACTGGATTAATTTCCCCCTAGTTGAGAAGTAATGATCACTGAACCAAGATCACTACTCTCACACTGATAAGTCGTCGCACAAACAGTTCCTTTGAAATCCAAAACAAAAGGGGATCGTGTACCTCTCTTCCTACTCCTGAATGATTTCATTTTAGTGCTCTCTTTGTGTGAATGCTTCAGGAGTAAAACAGAAATAAGGTCCAACTACAAAGAATTAACTGTTCATCAGAAAGTGGCTGTAATTTAGTAGTTCGTTTATATAAACTACAACTTCTGATTCTGCAATCAAGACATTGCTACGCTTGTTAAAATGGCAGAGTGATCATAGTCCAAAATGCATTAACAATAGAACTCTGCAGCCAATACAGTATTGTGCAATTATATGCAGCGAGAACATAAGCTCATCTGTGCACTATGTTGTTTCTGTTCAGTTCTAGTATCAACAGAGGGTAGTTAACATGCATTGCAAATTATGCACTAGTAAGTTCACTCAAAATTTTTCCAGAGCATTGGGATTGCAGGTTACTTTTTTTCCCACCATTCATTCACTCTCTCTGATCAATGAACAACTATGCAACCTCAGTTATTTAAAGTTAATGTGCAAAGCAGAAGCGTATTCCCATTCTTGCTGGGGTTTCCAGAGAAAGAGGAAAGCAAGTTGATTTCATGTTCTACACAGCTTTTTGTGTGAGAAATTCTGATGACTGTGTTCATTTTATAGTCTTTTAATTTTTGTTCTTGCAGTCAACAGATGCAAAAGTTGCTTTTGTTTGTGTGTTTTTCATGTTCTTCCCTTGCATAAATTGTTTGCCAAACGGAAATGCGGCCCTGAAGCAGGGACTCTCCCCTCCTGCAGAGCCGGCCCTAGGCATGTGCAACATGTGTGGTCACACATGGTCCCGCACCAGCCATTTAAAAAACAATTATGCAAATTAGGTCCCACACCAAGACTTCACACATGGCCCCATATGGTCCTGTAAATCCTGGGTCTGGCCCTGTCCCCCTGACCCATTAACCAGTTTATTCTGGTCTGTCACACCTAAAAGAACTACACGGGAGAGAGCGAGGCTGGACTGAGGAAAAACATCTCTCTCCAGCTCCCTTTCACAGGCTTCCCTAGCAGTCAACCCCTACAACCAACCTCTGGGGTATTTTAGGTAGGCTGGAATCAGAGGGTGCAGCCACACAGCACACCTACCACGGTTTGGGCAGCTTTACCTTACATTGGTCATCATTTCCACACGATGCAGTGCATTGTGTGCCTGGTGGCCACCAGATGTTCACCCTGCTGTGGGCCGGGTAGCTGGCTGTTATGCCCTGCAACCGCAGAAAAAGGCCAGGCACACATTGCATAGTAGCTGTACCCAAGTGGGGTAAGGCTGCCCAATGTGCAGTATTGCACGGCTACTCGTGAGACTGGTCCCCATCTGCCCCACCCCATGGCGAGGCCCATCGCAGGGCTTTGAGAGGTGGGCACTGCCTCCATTCCCACACGACCATGTAACGGTTGGTGGCAGGGCTATGTGCCTGCGCATGACCAGCACTTTGGCCCACCCTAGGGTGTGGTGGGACCTCTGACAGCAGCCTGCTCAGTTTCCCTGCAGGGGGGGAGACTACCCTGCTCTTCATGCTGGCCCCCAAATGTGGTGACTGCAATTGTCTGCCATAGGTTGCATGGGGGATTGAGCTCTCCTGGCTTGCGTGGCTGCACCCAGAGTGTATCCTCAGCACCGCCTGTCCACAGTCAGCTTCCCTTCTGTAGGCTGGGTGGGGAGGGAATATATTTCCCAAGTGCAGAGGAACCAAGAACCTTAACTCATTCATCAACAGCTCACCCTGCTAACAGTGAGCTGTTATTGCTGCTATTAACAGAGGTAAATCAGCTAGTCTCAGTTTTTCTTTGTGTTTAGATCTATAAAGCTAAGCCAATCAAATTCTTTCCACAACAGCCTAACTGAACTCTGAGCTTCTCCTCAATGCCCTGCTTAAACCCCCTATTTTCTATGCAAGCCTGGGAAGGTGTTAAACAGCATGCTCTGGAAGCCAATGGCCCAACAATATTTCAAGGGCTTTCTTTTCTTTTTTCGTTGTCATTTTCACCTACATTTAGATACAAGTTGCATTTACTTTTCTGGATGTAATAATCTCATGCTCTCTCATACTTACAAATAACTTGCTTTTGTAGATGTATTTGCTTCTTCCACTGGAGTCTTTCACCTCTTTACTGAAGACCAAGGACATCTCAAAAAGGAACAGATGCCTCTCACGACCCTTTCGGATTAAAGTTTTGGGGTCCCACACTTGGAAGGATTCCTGAAGGATGAGCTCTCCCTGAGATTCAATGTTCTCATCAAATCCTAGGACATGAAATGTGGAATAGGGCAATGAGTGTATTCAGGAAGAGAAAAGGTAAAGCCAAAAGAGAGAGAGATGGAACTAAAATCTTTCATATCTCACATCAAAATAATTCCCTCACCACTCCCTTGCAAATACAATATATTAGAGTAGGACTTGAGACAACGCTGTTAAGTCCTAGTTTGGTTTGGCTGGGCTGACTTTCAGGGTTGAAAGCGAAGTCTATTAATGTATCAGTTCACTGACTGAAAAACTGTATTAGCAAGGCTTTGGGCCCACAACACTGTCCTGAGACCAACTCTTCTTAATGGTTTGCTGCCACCTTAGGCTGTCTTATGGGTGCATTCATAGAAAATATTTACCCCCATGTAAGATATAGCCCTGGGTAGTTTACCCAGCAGTAAAGCCATTTCATCTGGCTACAGGATAAATTATCCCATTCCATGTTAATGAACAGAAGCAGACACACAAAAAATTCTTTAGTAACTTTCACATTGTACCAAACTACCCCAATAGTGCCCCAGACAACCCTGTTTGGGTCAGCATATCATTGGAAAAGCTAGAGTATGCCAGGATATCATCATCTGATATACTAAGCAAACAAATGCAAATTTGGTGGATCCTTGAGCCTGTTAGTATCAAAAAGGTCTTGCGGCTGCATGAGCTCCTCCTCTGTCCCCTCCCTCGCTCTCCCTCGTCTCCCCTGCTCCCCTAAGTGCCTTCGACCCTTCTCCCTTGCTGCCCCCCATGCCTGAAACTCCCTCCCTGCCCACATCTGCCTCATCCCCTCCCTCTGTACCTTTAAATCCCTCCTCAAAACCCACCTCTTCCTCGCCGCCTTTCCCGACGCCTGTTAGAACTTTCCTCTCAATATTTACTGTCTGCCCTCCCCCACAGACTCCTGCCTAAATGCAACCAAGCCAAACACGTGCACCTGAGACTTCGCTTCCTCTTGAATGTTTTTATCCCTTGTCTTCCCCTATGCTCCCTCTCCTTGTCTCCCCCTCCATGTGTATTAGATTGCAAGCCGTAGGCAGGGACCATGTCTATCTTATTGTTCTGTAAAGCGCCAGGTACACAGCTGGCGCTATACAAATGCTTATAATAATAATAATAATAATGAGAAATTCAGCTGAGGTTAGCTACATAGCTTATTAATTATTCCCCTGTAAAGCTTTTTGAATATTAGTCTAGATCCTTTTCAAAATCTATAAGCCCCTAATCATCCCTCTTAAGTCAGTGAGAAAACAGAGCATTATTATTCTAATATAAAACGTAAATCAACTTAAGCAACTCTTTAAGAAGTGAACATAAATCTGAGGGAATGGTCACATATGTCCCTCTCTCAAATTGAGAGAAAGGTATTACAAATGCAGTTTCAGATCCTATTCTTTAAGTGCACATTTAAATACTGAAAACCGCCACTAACTCCTACCTTCCAGCATGCTGAGATGCATGGCATCATTGGCTCGCTTTGGCACACTAAGCATCACCTCAAGGCCATCCTTAATCTCACCTTTTCCTTCTTCACAGCATGTGAGCAGCTCCTGCAAGACAGCAGATGTTTATTAGCCTAACCACTGTTTCTACAGCAAAGGGTAAAACTCAGACATTCCCCCCAATGAAAAAAGGTTCCTCCCAGGTCAGAAAAAAGGACCCTTAAACAGCAACTGAAGATTTTAATTTATCTGTGCACATGTATTCAAACTTTTAATTAGTAAAGAGAACATTTTCCATTTGGACAACATTACACACTTTTAAAATTCTCAATGTTCAAATACTTAGTCTTTTAGGTAACATTGTTTGCTAATGTGCATTTGTTTATACTCCTGGCTTGCATACTTGTGTGGGCGAGAAGCACATAAAAACTAGCCCACATCAGGTAACTTATGCCTTTCTGTACTCATACGAAATCCTATAGACTCCTGCATGACCCTGCATACATTAACAGATCCCAAGGCAGGATCGTTATACATATTTATATCCCACTGCTGCTGCACTGAATTATAAAATCCACCTCCACTTTGCACACGCAAGAGGCATGTGGCCACCTCAATCACCTTCACGAGCATGAGGGGTAACTTCATTATTCTAGTCACTCCAGCAAGACATAGGTTGCCTCTAGACACTCCATCTGTGAATGTGGTCATGATCTTGACTGATATTTCATAATTTTTTATATTTCATAATTTTTGCAAGTCTTTGTTGCTATCTGGCGTCACAAAATTACATTTTAGTCTCAGAGCGGGGTCTTGCAGGCAAAGAGCTAGGGAACCATTTAGCTAAAACCTTTGTCTCTTGGAAAACCTGTTTTTGCTCATAATTATCCTACTTTTGTTACCATATTATTATGAGATGCAAGAAACTAAAGCAGAAATAGACTTGAACAGCATGTGGCCATAGTCTTTAGAGATCAGTTAAAGAGATTCTGAGCACTGAAACTCCTCAAAGAGACAAATCAAGACTCCTTGTCACAATGTGGGGAAATGACCTAGACCGCTAAGTTTCATTTGTTACAGTTGTCACTAATTGCTGACCTGTGTGACTCTCCGTACTCGCATCTGTCAAGTCTTTTTTCATTGCTGTTAATTTGGTGTTTTGATCCCTAACTATTTCACTATACAGGTGGCCAAAAAAGCATATTGGAAGCCTGCTCTCTGAAAGCACAATCAGAATGCATCCTTTTGCTATTGACCAGAGGAAGAAAATAGTGTGGCAGGGGAGTGAGGCAAAGCAAATAAGAAGTTACCATGTGGTAGGAATAAAAGCTAAACAGGAGATAGCGTATGAATAATACAAAGCACAGAAGGAAAACTAACATTACTCCTACAGTTGAATATTCTCCTTAAAATTATCTGATCTAAAGTTGCCCAAACCTTACAGAGCACGTCTTCTAAATACTATAAAACCTTGGGATGAGCCAAATCTAGATTCTAACTTTAGAATTCCTTACAGTTTCAAGGGGTTTGGATTTTAAAACATGTAAAAAACCACACTTTTGTGTTTTTGCTTCACATCAGTTCTGAAACGGCAGAGAGCATGCTTTATTATTATTCTTATTATTAACAAACATTTATATAGCACCAGCAGTGTACCTGGCACTTTACAAAGTAATAAAATAGACACGGTCCCTGCCCCTAGGGCTTACAATCTGAGAAACAGGAGCTGGGGGAGAGACATAGGAAGGGGAACAGAGGTAGAGACAAGGGGACTAACATTCATGAAGATGTGAGGTCTCAGGTGCACGTACTTGGCTTGGTTACGATGAGAATGACAGCAGGCAGGTCCATGTGGCAAGGATAAGGGTAAACAGATCGTAGGTATAGGAATAGTGGCTCAGCAGGATAAAGAGTCAGACAGAGCAGAGCGAAAGAGGTGAGTTTTAAGGAGAGATTTGAAGGTATGAAGGG
>QEPC01010227.1:4215491-4228671 GCA_003113815.1 Sphenodon punctatus
TAGGGTGCTTTATTGGCAGAGGAGCGACAGTCCCAAAGGGAGCAGGAGAATGGGAGCTGATCAGGGGGAAGGCAGGGAATGGGGATAAGATTGGGAGAAAGGGGGCAGCGGGGCAGGCGAGAGATAGGGAGGGTGTGGGAGGAGCAGGAGGGGAAGGTAGCCAAGGGGGAGGAGGAAGTATGAGGAGGTTGGCGAGAAGTGATGGGCTGGGAGGGAGGAAGGAGCAGGGGGAAAGAACAAGAGGAAGGAAGAGATGGGGGGAGAGGGGAAAAGGGGAGAAGGAGGGAGAGAGAAGGCGAGAGCTATGGGCAGGCATGATGGTGGGGAGGATAGGTAATAGAGAAGAACGAGGTGGAGAGTGGCTGACCTACTGGCCACTGAGGAGCCACCAGGTGGTAGAAGTACCCTTAAGCTTACCCTTAGCTGCTGCTGTTGTAGTATTCTGCTGGTCGTTGGAACTTAGGTGGCAGAAAGGCCAAGCTCCAGGAGGGTTGCAGCATCCTCAGGTGTTGACAGTCGAGGCAGCTGGGAGAGTTATGCAGATGAACTGCAACCTCACCAGTTCATAGCCTTGGAGGCTGGTCGACCCCTGTTCAAGTCTCTATATCACACGAAGAGGCTAACCGATCTGCTGTTGGCCTGTGTTCGGTGTATGTGGAGTTTCAGCGCTCAGCTGACATCACTAGTAAGTCAGACTCTTTCCTTTGGATGTTGTGGTTTGGGATAAAAATGAGGGAAGCATCACCTCCAGTGCCCTGTGGAACATGGTGTTGACCTTAGGCCTAAAGGCTTGGTCCATCCTGGGGACCACTCTGTACTCATGGGAGGCACAGAGCTCAGGGGAGATGGAGAGGACTACCTGTTCTGAGACCCTCCTAGCTGAAGTGGAGGCGACGACTAATGCCATCTTGACAGTCAGGAAGTAGGGAAGAGACTGACTGAAGAAGTTCAAAGGGTGGTTGAGTGGTGCCAGTGGGGGAAGGGAGAGGGGGGTCTGACACTCGCCCACACACGCTCACTCGTTCGTATATCACCAAGCTATGACCAGGAGGGCCCTGGACTAAATGCCTGTCAGGATAGTATGTGGGCCCTTGAAGTCTCAAAGAGACTAGGCCCTTATCATCATTGGGCGCAGAGCGAGGAGGAAGGCCGAAGCCTCTAAATTTCCCTATCAACTCCCACTCACTCCCGTTCACACAGGGAGGGGGGTAAGGGAACGGTAGTGGAACGACAGTGAGGGCAGGAGCCAAGGAGTAAACGGGGGAGGTAGGAGAAACACACGCTCGGGCAGATGGGAGTTCCCAGGAAGGGGGGGGGGGAGAGAGAAGGCTCGCACACACTCACCCACCACCCGCTTCCATGCCACCCTTGCAAACCCCAGGGAAAGGGAAGCACCCAGGACCCAATCACCCAATACACAACCACGTACGCACTCGCACAAGCACGGGGTACAGGCAGATACAAATACAAGGCAAGGCAAGTCAATTCCACGCAAGACAACACTTATCTCTCAGGTGGGGCCAGCTTCTCTCTCTGATTACTGCTGTCTACACGCAGCGCCGGCTTCTTATTCCTGAAGACTCGCCCCCTGACGTGCCTGGAGCTGTGCGGAACGACGCAATGGCTCACACTCAGATCCCCTGCTCCGTGCCATACCTGGAGGTGCGGGAGTGCTGCCGCTAGGAGGTTCAGTTGCCGTGGCAACCAAGGACACAAGGCGGCTCCAGAGGATCCGAGATAGGTGGCAGTGTGGGGGCGGCTGAAGCGGACCCAAGTAGGGGATCCACACATTGCCGCGGGCGCCGCACTCTCACAAGTGGAGGCTGTGAGGACTGAGTGCAGGTTGCACTAGGGCGATCTGTGGATCAGGGGCGGTGCTATTGTTCGTGCTGCTTTGAGATACCACAGAGTGCGAGGGTGTTTGGGGTACCGGGGTTCTTGGTTCCCGTTCCCAGGACTGTTACTAGTCGGAGGCCCCTGTCGAGGTCCTCCTGCATGAAAACAAGTACTTCTGCTATGCATGGACTGGCCCTACCCATGCCCTTCGCCATGATAGGAATGCTTCGCAGTAACTGCGATGAATCTTTTTGTGGAGGCCCTGCGGAATGCCCTGAGCAAGCTGATCATCTGTTTTTGAGTACTCTAGGGCTCTCCCATCAGTATCCAGGCAATTGGAGCACCCTGGTCATCTTGGCCAATAGGGGATAGCCAAGATGACCCTTGGCCTGCAGTTCCTGATGGATCTAGCTAAGATGAGAAATGGCAGAATGTATACAGAAGGTCCCCCGAGACCAGCGCTGCTGTGGAGGGTCTAATGCTAGCAATTCCTGGTCCCACCCTCCTGCAAGGTAGACTTGAACCCTGCGGCTCGCCTGGGATGTGAACGGGTCGATGACAGGTATCCCAATTTTGTGGGCTATCATCTGGAACGTCTCCAGTTCCCATTCCCCGGGTCAAGATCCGCAAAACTGCTGTCCACTCTGTGGATGTGCCCTGGTTTTCTGCACAGAGCCTTGGTTCCGCCCAGGGAAACAACTGCTGTGCTTTCAACTTCAGGGTCTTTGACCTCAAACTGCCACGATGATTACAGCCAGGACGTACATCAGTGTAGTCGGTCTAGATCGGGATGTGCCCATTTGCGATATCTGTCTCTGAGGTTCCAGAGCTCGGTGGATTGTCTGCAGTCCCAGAAAATTTATGCTGTAGGGGGCCTCCTGTTTCGACCACCTTCCTTGTGCATCCTTGGAAACCACCTTCCATGCACATCCTTGGAAACCATGCTTGCCCCCCAACCTCTTAGACTTGCATTGGTCATTGTGGTGCTTCTGCGTGGATCCATCAGGGGAGCAACCTTCCAGAAGGGATGGTCCCCCCATCCGCCAACTCAGCTGGCTCACTAATTTCCTTGAGATCCAAAGAATCCGGAGCTTCTCATCAAGTCGCTCTGGAAGGAACAGAGGAATTCTGCAGGGGGCGCAGGTGCAACCAAGCCCATTGCACCTGCTGGATGATGGCTACCAAGGAGTCCAACAGGCACGCTAGCTCCACGGAGTATGACATGAGCTTTTGCAACAGTCTGTAGCTCACTGCGAGAAGTTGTGTGGTGCGCTCCTCTGCTACCATGACCAGGTCCCCCTCTTTCAGGCGATTTAAGATGAATCCGTGCACTTGTGATAAAACCATGGCTACCGTCAAGTCCCGCTCTTGTCTGTATGCGAACCGGAGGAGTATGTCATCTGTATACAGATATACGTGGATGCCTCGGTGGTGAAGAAGGATCATGAGGGAGGCCAGGACCTTGGTGAAAGTGCAGGGATCTGTAGCCAAGCCGAAAGGACATGAGGTATGTTGACAGTGCTTTCTTTTGTAATAGCATCACAGGAAGTACCTGTGAGGCTGAGCAAAGGATATGCGAAGGAACGTGTCTTTCAAGTCTATTGACACTAGCCAATCCCCTTTACTAGCACTTGAAATGTAAACCCTTATTTTCTGAACCTGTTCAGGAACTTCAGCTCGAGTATTGAGCCAGGCCTCCCCATTTTCCTGGGAACCAGGAATGGAACATTGTACCTTGGGGACTGCTTCGACTGCCCCTAAGTCACAGAGATAGTAAATTGCCTCTCTCATAGGCATTGCCTCTCTGGACTGTTCAGTGTCAGCGGCCGTATGAATCTGCTGTGGGGTCAGCTTGTCAGCTCAGTGTGGTACCCCCTCTGAAGATATCCGTTACCCATCTGTCCAACACAGAGTTGGTCCATATGTGGGTGAAGTAGGATAAGCGCCCTACGAGCTGAAGGGTCTGCTCGGGGTGGGACGCCCTGATTGCCGCTGTGAAGGCCTTTGACTTGGCTGCTTACTGTCGGCCTTACCCTTCAGGTAGTAGGCGGTCTTGTGACTAGTGGGCCATCTAGGCTTGTGTTATAAAGCAACCTGGGATAACCTGCCCCTAGAGGCTCTTCTATTCAAGCCATGAAGGTAGCCTGAATAGGAAAAGGAGCTATATTTCTTCTTCTCTGCTGAGGCTACCAAGGCACTTTTCTCAGTGGCCTTTTTCCAACCCTTGACTAGCGTGGGGCTGAAGAGCTTGTATCCATTGAATGGATCAGCAGTTATGGTGCTGAGCCAGACCCAACGCCTCGCTGCTACGATGGCGGCTGTAGCATGCGAGGCTGCCCTCATAGCGTCCATGGAGGCATACACAATGTAAAGATGCTGTCGTAGATATCCTGTCGATGAGCGACTCGTGGTCCTCAATAGTTAACTCTGGATCCCTTGTCTTCTGCCCAGGCTAGGGTAGTACATGCAAATAATGTAACAGCAGCAGATGCTCTGAGGAAGGTAATGATGGACTCTGACTTGCCTGATGGCCCTATCCGTCTGATCCTTAGAATAGGGTTTGTCCCAGGTGGGGGTCATCGAGTCCTTGGCCGGTGCCTCTGCAACAGGGTCCATGCATGACCGAAAGAAGGATTGCTTTGTCCTTCAGCAATGGTCCCAGGCTGATTTAATAACAGTCTCGAGGGCAGAGGGATGGAAGTAGCCTGCCTTTTCTGCTTCAGCAGAAAAACCTGTGCCTATCACTGCACATCTTGTTGCTTCTCCTGTCCAGAAGGTGGTGTTAGGTCCATTGACTCAGTGACTCGGTAGATAGATGTGGCGAGAACACTGCATTGAAGAGATTCTCCTCCTCATCCTTGGAGGATTGAAGTTTTGACATATACTCCTATCGAAGAGGCAGAGTCGACGGCCAAATTGAGTCCAGGTCGTCTCGACTTCAGCCTCTTTGGCCTGTTGTGTCTAACCGTTTTGGCCCTCTGGTCCTTGAGGCCTCTGCGCTCTGCTTCTTTCATAAGTTCCACGTCAGAGATGAAGTCGCTGTTTCCCTTCTGAATCAGGATTGGAGCACGAGGATTCTCTGGAGCCAGGAACTGGTGGGGCACCAGCTGCTTGCCCCTGTTCACTCCTCCAGAGATACCCTTGTAAGGGCCTCTCTTGTTGCCAGGGGACGCATCGGGCTTGATATGCTCTCACAGCTCAATGATTGCAGAAACAGCCACCTGAATGCTGCTTCCAATTGTGAGGGTGGACTGGCAGCGGAAAGCGAGACCCTGGGCTTCCCCCCCCAGCAAATGAAAGGGGGGGGGGCAGCCATAGAAGCAGAGCCTAGGCCCCAAGTCCAACCTGGACCGAGCCCAAACTCGGGGGCTGGGATCAGTCAGAGGGATGCCCGGCCCTGTCGACTGTTCCACGAACGGAGGAGTGAGCCTGCTGCTTTCCCAGTCAGGCAGTGACAACCCAAGGGAGCGCACATGTCCGGCCTGAATGATCGGCTCTAAGGGCGAGATGGGGAGCCAGGGAAGCCCCATTCCGAGTCTAACTTCTGGGGATGAAAGTAGGTAGGAGCCCCTTTACAGCCAGGGCAGCGATGGAGTGGAAGCCAGTGGGGCGGGAACCCAACCCCCGTGAGACATGCGGGGGGGTGGGGGTAGGGAGATAGTCTCCATGGCTGCTGAGGGAGCAACTGCATCTAGGAGCTTCAGGGACGCTGCGGAGAGGTGAGGAGCCAGTACAGGAACAAGCTGGCTCCAGCCTATGTGGGAAAAGCCCCGTCCCCCTGGTCTTGCAGAAGTCCATGCTCCTGGGTTGGGAAAGTTCCAAGATGGTGGCGCCCATAGGGCCATGCTGGCAAGATGGCGGCACCCATCAGCACCATGCAACTATGGGGAAGATGGCTGCCCTGTCATGTCTGTGCCTTTAAGTAAAGCTGCCACTGCCTGGAAGTAGAGGAATTCACTGGCACGATACCAAGCTTCTGCCGGTGGGAAGCCAGATGTCGTTCTGCATCCCTGTACACCAGTAGCATGGTGAGAGGCCGTGCTGAGGCCCAACTGGGAAGGGGGGGGGCGAATGCACCACTGTGGGAAACCCTGGCGGCAGCTGATACGGACAGAAACCACAAATCGAGCTCCAAGCACAAAGAGCAGCGGGCTGGATGCCAAGCCCAGTTCAGGTCATGCTGGGAGCGGTGGTGAGGAGGAATGTCTAGAGAGCTCAGGGATAGCCCTTCGTAGTCGCTGCAGAAAGAGCAATGGGCTGAAAACCAAGCCCAATGCTGCTCCATCTGGGATTGGCGGTGAGGAGGGGCACTTGGAGAGCCCAGAGATAGCCCTCTTCCGTTCCCACGGTAAGGGGAGCCAAGCCTGCAGCCAGCCCCAAACTGATAAGTAGGGGGGCAGGGCAGTTAAGTCGGTGATCCTACCGCAGGTCGAGCCTGTTACAGGCCTTGTGCGCCCCCCCCTCCCCCCCGATCTCATGGGGGGGAGGGAGGTAGCAGAAAACAGGGACCCAGGATAGAGGCCCAACCCAAGGGTGAGTGATGGAAGCCCTAAGTGGATAGCTGGAGGATGGGAAGGGAATTACTTACTCACCCTCCTGCGCCTGCATCCAGCTGGCAAACCCAAACCTCTGCATGGGGGGGTAACCTGCTGCAATGGAGCCTGCCTTGTGATACGACTGGAAGGGGGGCCCTTCCCTAAGCCCAATAAGTGGAGGTGGGGGGAAAGGGTCCAGCCGAGGCCTCATGGTTCCAAAGCCTGGGAGAGGAGTGGGGCGATCAAGTCTCCACTAAGCTCGATCCACTGCACACCTAGACGGGGGAGGGAGAGGGAGAAACAGCCCCTGAGGTACCAATGAAGCTCAAGTCAGAAAACTAACTTTTTGGCTCGCAAAGCCAGGTCTGCTTCCAGCTAAGCCGAAGGTAGAAGTCAAAACTGGGAGACGGAGGGAGTGTCCCACACCTGGTCCACCCACAAATCTACATATTTTAAGTCTGCCTTCCAAATACCTGAAGCAGGACAGACCCAGTTAAGGAGTTCCAAGCAGGGAGCTGAAGGCCACAGCCTCCTCACCAGATGGAGTTGGTGAAAAGTGCTCCTGGCCACCACCGCGACCTAGCAATCCAGGTGCAGCAAAGGATCTAGAAGCACTCAGAGGCTGTGAACCTGATAGGAGGCCATACCCCATCAATAAGACACATCTTAATCCCCTCCAGGGCACAAGACTGGACAACCATCGTCACCTCAGTTTTGTCAGAATTCAGCCTCCGTCAACTTGCCCTCATCCAGTCCCGCACTGCAGCTAGGCAACAGGTAAGCACTGAGAGGTAGAGCTGGGTGTTATCAGCATACTGACGACACCGCACCCCAGATCTCTGAATGACCTTGCCCAGCGGCTGCATATACATGTTGAACAGGAAGGAGGACAGAATGGAACCCTATGGGAACCCACAAGGGAGATCCCGAAGAGACTATGAGTAATCGCCCAGCACCACCAGGCCAAGAAAGTCATGGTGAATATGAACAATTTTATCTGCAAAGTAATCAATAAAAGCATTACAGTGGACACTGGATACGTCCAGTTCCTGGCGGAAACAGGTTAGAATGACCAAACCCGTCACCATCCGGAAAAGCTCCGCTGGACGCAACTTCACAGGCGCTATGATGGCAACTAAGAAAGCCTTCTTTACTGCCATCACAACCACAGCATAGTCTTTCAAAAACAATCTATGCTGCAATTGGTCAGATTCAGCTCGAGTCCAGCACCACCTGTGCTTTAACCGCTTACCCTCCCTTTTCTGCTGCCTCAGGCCTTCCATATACCTTGGGAACCTGCATTGGTGCAGCAGTGGGAGCAGACACCTAGGACTCGCCGTGTCGATGGCCTGAGTTATTTCATACTGCAACAAGGTCATCAACAGAGGGGTCGTCAAGGTCTGTGGGGGAAACTCCCCAGAGACTTCTGGAAACCAACTGGATCCATGAGTCTCTGAGGGCAGACCGATCTAATTGGTCCAGCATCCCGATGGGAGCATAGTGCGCCAGGACCCGAGCCTCAAGGAGGTAAAGGTCCAACCATGACAAAGGTGTCACCTCCACACTCCCAATCAATAGGACACCCTGATTCCAGGCCAGTGCACAAAGGGCAATTGGGATTCTTACCGGTGAATTGCCCTTCTGTAGCCCTCCAGGGAGTTTATTCGGACCCAGGGAGCGTTCTCCCTTCCGACCAGTAGGAGGCAGCACTGACTTTCGACTGGGCATGCGTAGGGAGAGTGCGCCCTCGCTTCCCCAGGAATATCCAAGCTGAGGAACTGGAGCTGAAACAACAACAAAAAACTTTTCCCGAGACCTCGGGGTTAGCTGAACGGGGTCCCCTGGAAGGGGTTGAACCCCCAAACATTTAAAGAGAACAAAAACCCCAAAACAGCCCGGGCGGGCCGAATAAACTCCCTGGAGGGCTACAGAAGGGCAATTCACCGGTAAGAATCCCAATTGCCCTTTCTATAGCCCTAGGTCCGTTTATTCGGACCCAGGGAGGTCACAAAGCAGTAGTGTTTATTCGGAAGGGGAGGGCCCAGTTTAGATAGTGCCCATCACCCCTTGGAGAACCCGCCTGCCGAAGGCGGCCTCCGCGGATTGCTGTATGTCAATTTTATAATGCCTAGTAAAAGTATGTAGGCTTTTCCAGGTAGCCGCCTTTGCAAATCTCAGATAAGGGGGCTCTGGAAAGGAATGCCGAATTGGTGGCCGCGCTCCGAGTGGAGTGTGCCCGAATTGGGGCAGGCGGCTGTAGCCCCGATGCTTTATAGGCCTCTGAATACAGGACGATATCCAACCAGCTATGACTGATCTGGATACCCTCTTGCCCCTGTGCCGTGGATGGTAACTCATGAAAAGGCTAGAGGATCGCCGAAATGGGGCTGACCGCATCATATAGATCTTTAGAGCCCTACGCACGTCCAGGCAATGCCACCGTTTTTCCAACGTGTGGCGTGGACGGGGGCAAAAGGAAGGCAGGATTATGCCCTGTGCTAAGTGGAAAGGGGAGGCGACCTTGGGTAAGAAGGCCGGATCCAGGTGTAGCAAGACTGACTCTTTCCTGAAGGAACAGAGGGCAGGGTCAATAGATAGGGCCCCCAGCTCAGAAATCCGCTTAGCAGTGGTAATTGCTATTAGGAAAGCCACCTTGATGGATAAAAAGAATAAGGATACCTGATGCAATGGCTCGAACGGGGGTGCCATGAGAGCCTTAAGTACCAGGTTCAAATTCCAATTAGGAAATCTATGAACCACTGGTGGAGAGAGTCGCCTGGCGGCTCTGATAAATTGCCTAACATGGAGATGGGGGGACACCCTGGTTTTGCCTGATGCCCCTATGACGCTATCTATTGCCGCCAATTGCCTACTCAAGGTGTTAGGCCGGAGCCCTCTGTCCAGGCCCTCCTGGAGGAATTGTAACACCTGCGGGATTGACGGGGATAGCGGGGAAATTTCCCTAGTTCTGCACCATCCCACAAAGACCCTCCAGGTGCACTGGTAAATGTGCCTGGTAGATTTTCGCTTGGCCGCTATCAGTGTGCGAATTACAGCGTCTGAATAGCCCATCTCCTGCAGGGCTAAGGATTCAACAGCCAGGCTGTCAACTTCAGGAATTCTGGCTGCTGGTAAACTACGGGCCCCTGTGTCAGAAGATCATGTGAGACAGGGAGGGCGAGGCTGTGCCCATGAGAGAGAGTGATCAAGTCCGGGAACCAAGGCTGACGAGGCCAATAAGGTGCCACCAGGATGACTGTGGCCCGCTGCGCCTTGCATTTGTACAGAGTCCTGCTGATGAGCGGAAATGGAGGGAAGGCGTACAGGAGGCCCTGAGGCCACACCTGGGTGAGGGCATCGGTGGCCTCCGCCTCGTGACAGGGGTGCCTGGTGAAGAAGCGTGCTAGCTTGTGGTTTGTCGGGGAGGTGAATAGATCCACTACTGGCTGTCCAAACGTGTCCGTGATCAACTGGAAGGCGGTCGAGTTCAGCGACCATTCTCCCGGTTCCAGCTTTTGACGGCTCAACCAGTCCGCCTCGATGTTTTGCGATCCCTTGATGTGCAGGGCTGACAGGGAAAGAAGATGGTGTTCCGCCCACCTGAAGAGGCGGGATGCTTCCCTGTGCAGAGACTGTGACCGGGAGCCGCCCTGATGGTTCACGTAGGCCATGGCGCTGGTGTTGTCCGTGAACACCACCACGTGATGCCACTCTAGGATCGGCCGGAATTTGATAAGCGCAAAGCGAATGGCTCTCAACTACAACCAGTTTATGCCGTTGTTGGCCTCCGTGGCTGACCACACTCCCTGGGCCAGGCTGGGCCCCACATGCGCCCCCCACCCCGACAGGCTGGCATCCGTAGTCAGCACTACCTTGGTTGGCTCCATCAGAGGCACTCCCTCTACAAAGCGGTCTGGAGCTTCCCACCACTTGAGAGATTGCCTGATGCTGTCCAAAATCGGCAAGGACATGGGGACCTTGTTGATGATCTCCCGTTGCCAAGGACGGAGCAGCCGTTGAAGGGGACGAGCATGAAACCGCGTCCATTGCAGGTGGCGAGTGCATGCTACCATTGATCCCAGCAAGGAGACCAAGGCCTGGAGAGAGGCTTGCGGTTGCGCTTGCACGCGAGCTATCAGCTCTCTGATCTTGGATTGACGTGCGGGCGGAATAAATATCCGGTCGAGCTGGGTGTTGAAAATTACTCCCAGATGTTCCAGCTGTTGGGCTGGTTCTAAGTGGCTCTTGGCTAGATTTACTTGAAAGCCATGCTCTTCCAGATAGAGAATGGTGCGTTGCAGGTGAAGCTTGGCCAAATTCCTTGATGGTGCTCGAATCAGAATGTCGTCGAGGTAGGGGAATATCGCAATGCCCTCGAGGCGCAGATTTGCAATGAGGGGAATCAATATCTTCGTGAATGTCCGTGGGGCTGAGGCGAGGCCGAACGGAAGGGCCCGATACTGCCAGTGTTGGGCATTGTATGCAAAGCGGAGCCAGTGGCGGTGTGCTGGCAGAATAGGGACATGCAGATACGCGTCCTTTAAATCTATGGAGCCTAGCCAGTCGTTCTTCGCTATGGTGAGGGAGATGGACGACACCGTCTCCGTCTTGAACTTCTGCCGCTTGACACACCTGTTCAGCTGCCTGAGGTCCAGCACCGCTCGCCACTCTCCGCTTTTCTTTAGGACTAAGAACAGAAGAGAGTAAAGCCCCTGCCCCTTTTGGTGCCACGGCACCCTCTCTATTGCCCCAATTGCCTCGAGCCTGTGTAGTTCTGTTAGCATTGCCCTGTGCTTGCTGGGAATGCGAGATATGGGGGATAGGCGAAAAAACTGTTTTGGCTGGGACTTGAGCTCTATGGCGTATCCCCTTGCTACTGTTTGAAGGGCCCAGGCATCGGATACGGTTCTGCTCCATTGCTCCAAGAAGTAAAGGAGCCTTCCTCCCAACCAACCGAAGTCAGGGAAGGAAGAGGTGCAGGAGTCCGGACTCCTGTCTGCGGGCGGGGGAAGTCGGGTGCCTGTATGAGCTGGATTGGGCTGCCGGCCTGCCTGATTTGGCACCGCGCCTCCTATGCCCCTTGCCTCGCTGCTGATTGTACCAGGAGTTATATGCTGGGTAAGGCCGCTTGTAGCCCTGATTGGGCTTGTGAAAGGGATGAAAAAAGGTCCTAAAAGGTTGCACTCGATAGAGCGTGTGCTTTCTATCCTTATTAGATGCCTGTGCAAGGGCCTTATCCAAAGCTGGGCCGAAAAGCTTACGGCCCCTGAATTTGCTGTGCACTAGGAGATTCTTGGCGTGTGAGTCAGCACGCGAAGAGCGCAGCCAGAGGCGGCGGCGAGCTGCCACATTAGCCGCCATTCCCCTAGCCACCCAGGTGATCATGTCTGCTGAGGCATCCATTAAGAAGGCATGGGCGAGGGTGACGTTCGCTGCCAGCTTGCGTGACATGGTCTCAGAAATGGCAGGGTCGTTAGACAGCTTGAACCATTTCATTATGGCCCGAGAAGCATAAGCTGCTGTGGTGGCCATCTGTAAGGTGTTAGCTAGCGCCTCGTAATTTTTGCGGAGGCCTATCTCAATGCCCTTATCAGTAGGATCCTTCAGGAGAAGGTCCTCCGAAGATGGAAAAACGGATTGGCGAGCTAGGGAAGCGGCTGCTGCATCTACCCTTGGTGTTTTGAAAATAGGGTTACTTTGCTTAGAAAAACCGTACAGGGCCTGTTGAGTCTTGGACAGCTTAGCCGCCTTGGTGGGTCGCCGCCATTGGGCCCTAATAATTTTTTTGAAAGCCCGGTCCAGTACCACCCCTTTATTCCCCCTGGAGAGCTTAGGGATGTATTCCCTATCAGAGTCTTCCTCTGAGGAGGAGGAATCAGACTCCCCCGTTTTGCGGGAGCTTGGGGTAATCCGCAGGACCCTCTGGGCTCTTTTAAGAAGCTTAGGGCCCTGATCAGAGGGCAGCTCCCTGCCTGCCTCCTTGTGACCGGAGCTCAGCATAGCCTCCCACTCTGGGGCTCCCTGTTGTTCCCCTGCCGAGGATTGCTCCCCTTCCATAGACACTGCGTCCTCCGAGGACGAGGAAGGCCTCGGTGGGGATTTTTCCCTGCGTCTCTTATGAGGTGGAGGCTGAGGGGTGTCTAGCTGGTCTGATGAGGAAGATTCCTCCAGCTCCCCCTCCTCCAAGGGGGCCTCGCCCTGAACACTCCCAGAGGAAGAACCCAGGAGGTCGCGGAGGGAAGGGCCCTTTGGCTTGCTGGTAGCCATTTGCGGGCCAGCCTTCTGCTTCCCCTTGCTCACCTGCTTGGAGGCTCCCTTAAAGCTTTCCCTGGGGGAAGGGGCCCTCCGCTTGTGGGCTTTTCGCTGGTTAGCCTCAATGCGGGCCAGTACCCCCATCATAGACTGCAGAGCGCTCATTTGGAGCCTCTGAAAATCCGCAGCTGTGACATCCCCTCTTACTTGAGAGGAGGCAGAGGATTCTGCCTCCTCCATGTCCTCAACTGCAATGGCACCCTCGTACTCCTGGCCACGTGGCTCCTCCGCGGGTGCTGCAGGGGCCGCGGCTTGGGCCTGTTGCTCTCTCGCGTTCCCGGTGCTCACTGCAGCGCTGGGCTTGTGAGCCGGTGCGTGCCGGGTGGCGGCTCTGCGGGTTTTTGCCGTCTCCGCCATCCCCGCCTGGCCGCTGGGTCGTGTGTGCCCCGCTGGGGCCGCATGCCACTCGCTGGGCCCCCGGGCCGTACAAGCTGCCGGCTCCGGGTCAAGGGAACAGCCCTGCTTGCTTCACAGGTACAGGCTTTCCCCCCCCCCCC
>QEPC01010227.1:4228688-4259369 GCA_003113815.1 Sphenodon punctatus
CGATGACCAACACTGCCGGCTTGAAGTAGTAGTAGCCTCCCCCCACCCCCGCCGAACGGAGACAAGGGAGGCACGAAAGTCGGTGGGGAGCGGAGCCCCCGTGCTGCGTGGCCTATCAGTTCGGAGGCAGACTTTCGACTGGGGAAGCGAGGGCGCGCTCTCCCTACGCATGCCCAGTCGAAAGTCAGTGCTGCCTCCTACTGGTCGGAAGGGAGAACGCTCCCTGGGTCCGAATAAACGGACCTAGGGCTATAGAAAATCAAATTCAGCATGAGTCCCTGCTCATGTGTTAGGCCCACTACTATCTGGGATAGGCCCATGGTTACCATGGAGGCCACAAACTCCTTCTGTGCCCCATAAAGGCTGGCCTCGGCAAGGATATTGAAGTCACCTAAAATAACAAGTCTGGGTGACTGCAACACCACCTCTGAGACCAACTCAGCTAGAGCAGTCAGCGAGGCTGCGGTACAGTGGGGTGCTCGGTACACCAGCAGGATCCCTAACCTAACCCCGGTCAAATCAAACACTAGATGGACACATTTCATGCCGGACAAATTCAGCACTGGAAACCTCCAGAAGGACAACGAGTCCTTAAAAATTATAGCTACCCCCCGAACCTCGTCTGATGCTGCACTAAGTACCTGGCTGGCACCAGGTCAGCCAAAATTGGCCCCGACTCATCGTCCAGACAGGTCTCCATTATGAATCCAACATTGGCAGCTCCATCCAAGATAAGTTCCCAGATGGACGTTGACTTATTTGCCACTGACCTCGCATTCAACATCATCAGCTTCAGTCCCCGGGCTCCAGCAGCCTCAACCTCTAAAAATGCCAGGTTGTGGAAGGGATTGGAGAGGGGGAGAGAGACTAAATGCTTTTATTACCTCAAGGTTAGACTACTGTAACGCGCGCTGTGTGGGGCTACCCTTGGTGACGGTCCGGAGACTGCAGCTGGTGTAGTATGTGGTGGCTCGTCTCCTTAAGAGGATGAGTCGTTGTGAGCACATTACTCCAGTGCTCCGTTCTCTCCACTGGCTGTCGATAGTCTTCCGGGCCCAATTCAAGGTGTTGGTTTTGACCTTTAAAGCCCTAAACGGCCTGGGCCCTACTTATCTGCAGGATCGCCTCACCCTCTGAATTCTGGATCTGCCTCTGCGGTCAGCTAGGGACACCCTCCTTGAGGTTCCCTGGGTGTTGACCATGAGGAGGGCGTTCTCGGTCGCCACTCCGTGGCTGTGGAACCCCCTCTCGTTGGAGGTCCACCTGGCCATAGACCTCCCCTCCTTTCGTAGACAGCGTAAGACCTGGCTGTTCCGCGGGCCTTTTCCGAGGGAGACGGGATGGGTGGGTTGGGTTAGGGTGGGGTTATTTTAATGTGGGGTTAATTTTATAATTTCATATGTTTTAAAATGCTGTTAGCTGCCCCGAGCTGCTTGTGCAGGAGGGGTGGTACATAAATGCATAAATAAATAAATAAATAGTCTCCCCACCCTTCTGTCCTGCCCCTCCATCCCTATGCACCCCCCGCAAAACCTTCCAACCCCCCTATGCCTGGTCCCCTCCCTCTCTCAGGGCGCTTTTAGACGATCCCGCTGACAAGCGGGATTGTTAAGTGCCGGCATATTCCCCCCGCCTTTCTCTCTACGCCGGGTCTGATGCTCAGAAGAGCATCAGACCCGGCGTAGAGACTCAGTGCGCATCCGCGTCGGAGGGGGCAGGATCGCCTGCCCGGTCTGACGCTGGCTTAAATGTAAGTTTGTAATTTAAACGAGCGCAAAGAAACGCGGCTGATCAAAGGATCAGCCGCGTTTCTTGTCTCGTTTAAAAGCAGCCTCAGAGGGGTTACAGCACAATCCTGCAACCTCAACCCCTGCTGATACCCCCATCTTTCACAGAGGAATTATGGAACACCTACTCCCCAAACCCTTCTGAACTTGATATGCCCATACCCCCTCTTCTCACAGGGGGGACGTGACACAGGCCTCCACCTACCCAACCCTCTCCCCACATTGGGGCTGTAGAACATTCGCCCTTCCCCACCTCTCCAAACCCCCTGAACCCATATACTCTCCCCTCTCCCACCCCACAAATCCACCCCCACTTACATCAACATTATACCTTCCTCCCGCGTGATACCCAACCAACCCTTCCATTCCCCCCCCCAACCAACTCAACAGTAATTTAAGAACACTTAAAAATCAAACAAGGTTTATGCTTTCCTCTCTTCTGCAAACACGGGATTGTAACACTTACATATACTTTCAATTCCCTCATTCCATAAAGATCCATGTTTTCAGCCACCACAAATTGGATAGGTCTTGTACGAAGGTTGTTAATTACACTAGCTGAATAGAGTGGCTGCTCAAGAGGATGTGGTTCTCATTACCAGCTCTCCTGGATTAAGAACCTGGAAGAACCTTTTATCACACTAACCACTTTGTTACTCTTGGGGTCAGGGTGACTGAAGCATCGTTAAATGTGGAATTTGTATTTCACACTCATGGTTCAAGTTTGTTAGTTGTTTTGGAATAGCATGCCTTGGTTGGAGACACTAGTGAACACAACCTGGAGGAGGTATATCACCCATGCAAACACTCTCTTGGGCACATCAGGGCCAGAAGAGTATGGCAGTTCCTGGTACCAGCAGCTGAGAAACCTAGCTAGCCCACACCTTTGATATTAGCTCTTATTTAACTATTCATGCAATAAGTAGTTTAAGTCTTGTGCCTAGATTACTGCAATACATTCTACGTGGGGCTGCCCTTTATGACTGTTTGGAAGCTGCAGTTGGTGCAGAATGTGGCGTCCTGTCTTCTGTTGGGGCAGTTTACTGGGTGCACATTACACCAGTGTTCCAGAGTCTGCACTGGCTGCCAATAGCTTTCCAGGCACAATTCAAGGTGCTGGTTTTAACCTATAAAGTCCTAAACACTTTGGGCCCCAAGTATCTGAAAGACCACCTCTTCCCTTATGTCCTGTCGCAACCTCTGAGGTCAGTCAGGAGTGCCCTCTTGCAGGTACCATCTACCCATGAAGTTTTCAGAATAATGGGACAAAGAGAGGTGTTCTCTGTGGCTGCCCCACAATTATGGAATTCCCTCCCCTTGGAGATCTGTCTAAGCCTGAGCCTGCTCCTCTTCCAGAAGACAGGTAAGATCTTTTCGTTTGGCCATGCGTATGGCAGCAAGGAATAGGGTTGGGACTGGATGGGGAGTTAAGGGAATTTTTTTAGCTGTTATATGATGTAAGCCACCCTGAGCCTTATTGGGAAAGGTGGGGTAAAAATTGAAATAAACATAATATAGATCAGAAACTTTAAAAGTGTGCCTTGATCTATATCAGAAATAAAGTGATAGAAAATGAGTAAGTCTGTAGAGTTGAGTGGGATTGCACTACAGAGATAACGTGCACTGGCTGTGCCATGAGAAACTGTTGTGCAATCTGGCCTGCGGGGGGCTGGGGGCAGACATTGGGCAGCCCCTCTTCTACCAAACCCAGAGGTTTGGTGAGTTTCTATCTACTGTGATGAGTTGAACCAGCCAAATAAAATATCTAACCAGGTTAACAAGGTATTCACTTGAGAGAGAGAGAGATCGCAACTTCATAAGACTGAAATTGCAATGTTAAATTCAAACTAAGAAAGAAATAACTACTTGTGAATTTAAATACACAAAGTATGTCCATGGTAACAGAAACCTGAAATACGCTGGTCCAACAACATTGTTACCTGCTTTGTACTGTTAAGCACGTGTTTGATTTAAATGGAGTATTTAACAATCCTCCTCGTGTGTTAGTTATATGGGTTTATCTACCTTCCATATTCAGAGTAAACTTCATTCTGTTGATTACAAGTTTTACCTGAATGTCAACCGCAAGATCAGATGCCAGAATTCAAGCTGGAACTGAAAGCTCTGAGGCCTAGGTGCTTAAGGCACCCACCCAAGTGTTTCTACAGTCACAACTCAAAGAACATTTACCTACCTTTAGAAGCAGCTGGTATTTTGTTATCCTTTGAACAGGCTTGATTAGGTAAGAGGAGATAGAATTGGCCAACCCATGCCGTTGTTGTATCTCCTGCATTAAACAAAGAAACTTTGAGCATTGTGCAGCATTAAGAAAAACAGCTAGAAATGTTATATTTCCTAATGTACCTAAAAAGGCATAACACAGTATAGTAAAATTTAAATAAGTGTGCAGTTATATTAGGGTTCTTCCTTTCAATGTAACTTAGGCCACGTTGTCATGTTACATAGCAGGTGGAGGGGAAGGGGGATTTCCATGAGGGCACATGTAGGAACGCACTATTCCGCTTTTATGCCGTGAGAACGATCATGATTGTAAAAACTACATATGGGGAAGGGGGGAAAGAAACCCGGTCATGCGTGAGTGTTCTCGCAGCATAAAAGCAGAACACATTCCTATGTGTGCTAATTCCTGTGAGAAAGGACAATTGGGTCACTTACCTCGTGAATTGTCCTTCTATCATCTTCTGAAGGCCGGGGATTCATCACCGTAGGGAGTGATCTTCTTCCTGACCAGTAGGAGGCAGCAACAGCTTTCAACTGGGCATGCTCTAGGATGATTACGTTCATCATCCCCAGGTGTAACAGAGCCAAAGAACCAAAGACCTAAAGCAACGCAGTATAACGGCAAACCAACCTAACTAGGGTGAAGTCCCCACAACTAACAGAACAGGGGGAACCCACAACCTGAGGAACAGGACTAGCCACTACTTAAAAAGGCAAAATCCCAAGAAGAAAAAACAAATGGACCAAACCCGCACAACACAGAGGAAAATTACCTCTAACCAATCGTTTTTTCACATCTGCTGCCATAGAGATCCCCAAATTCAGGTGGGCTGAATCCCCGGCCTTCAGAAGATGACAGAAGGACAATTCACAAGGTAAGTGACCCAACTCTCCTTTCAATATCTTCTTTCAGGCCGGGGATTTGTCACTGTAGGGAGGCAACAAAGCAGTAGTTCTGCGTAAATTAAAAAACGGGTAGGAATCACGTAAGTGGATAGCAAAAACCCTAGAGCAGGAGCAGAAAAACATCTGCCGAAGGTCAGACCTAGTCCGGAACCTTCTGTAGAACGCGCCTTCCGAAAGCAGCCACAGCAGAGTCCAGCAAATCTATCTTGTAATGCTTGGTAAAGATATGAGAACTTTTCCAGGTGGCCGCCCTACAGATTTCCCCATAGGAAGCCCTAGCTCAAAAGCCCAGTTAACCACCACCCCCTAGTAGAATGGGCCAGAATCCTGGGGGAGGGAACAAGATAGGCTGCACAGTAAGCCTCCTGGACAGGAAGATACCTATTTTGAAATCACTGATTTTGTAGCCTTGCAACCTTTAGAGCGAGGATGGTAACTGACTAACAAGGAAGAAGTGTGATGAGACCTTCAATGTCCATCTCACATCAAGGTTATGACAGAGCTTCTCTAAGGGATGCTTAAGGTGAGGGCAGAAGGAAGGCAAAATGACCTCTGTCCTGTTCCAGGAGTATTCACCTTAGGGACCAAGGAAGAGTCCAGGTGCAGCACCATCAACTCCTTATGAAAAGAGCACAAGCCCGGGTCCTAGACAAGGCCCCCAGATCTGACACCTTCCTGGCTGAGGTAATAGCAATGACAAAAGTCAGTTTAATGGAAAGGAAATAGAGGGAAATTTCCTGCAGGGGTTCAAAAGGAGGCCTGGTTAAAAATTTGAGAACCACATTTAGGTTCCACGAGGGAGATCTATGGACCACCGTCAGTGAAAACTGGCAGGCTGCCTTAAGAAATCTTCTGACATGGGTGTGTACGGATAGCCTCAACTCCCCCAATATGCCCAGGGTACTATCTAATGCAGCTACCTCATGAGACAGGTATTGGGACATAAACCCCTATCTAGTCCCTCCTGGAGAAACTGCAGAATCTGACCTATGCTAGGATGCTGGGGATCTATCTGGGCCTGGTGGCACCACTGCACAAAACCTTTCCAGGTACACTGGTAAATGCGCTGGATGGATTTTCGTTTTGAGACCATGAGAGTCTTAAGAATAGTTTCAGAGTAGCCCAAGTTTTGAAGCGCTAAGGCCCCTCAATAGTCAAGCTATCAGTCCCAGAAATCCTGGTTGTTCGTAAAGAAGGGGTCCTTGTGACAGCAGGTCTTGTTCCAGTGGCAGCTCCGGGTTCTCTATTCGAGACATGGTGACCAGGTCTGTGAACCACAGCCTGCGAGGGCAACACAGTGAGACTAGGATCGGTGTTGACTGCTCCATCCTGCATTTGCTAATTGCGTGACTCAGAAGTGGGAACAGAAGGAATGCGTATAGTAACCCTGGAGGCCATGGTTGGTTCAAGGCATCCTGAGTGTCTGCTGAGCGGTGGAACCTGCAGGATATGAACCTCATGTCTTAGCGTTCACTGGGGAAGCGAACAGATCGATGACTGGTCTGCCGAACCTGTTCACTATGGCCTGAAATGCAGACTGGCTGAGAGACCACTCTCCCGGGTCCAAGAATTTCATGCTGAGCCCATCGGCTTCAACACTGTCCGTCCCCTTGATGTGAAGAGCTGATACTGAATGTGAAGAGTTGATCCTCCCTAGTTCTTTACATATGACAGCACTGTGGTATTGTCTGTAAAGATGGGGACATGCCGACTGTGTAGTAGTGGAGCAAAGTGAAGTAGGGCAAGTTGGATGGCACAGAGCTTCAACAAGTTGATGCTGTGGGAGAGCTCCTGGACCAACCAGGTGCCTTGTGTGAAACTCCCGTTCAGGTGAGCCCCCCCCATCCTAACAGGCTGGCGTCCAAGGTAACACTGACCCTCTCCAAGTCGGCCAGGGGAACCCCTAGCTGAAAATATGAGGGGATCTATCCATTGCTCGAGAGAGGACAGGATTCGAGGGGGTACCTTGAGCTTCACTGTTTGCATCCCTCCTTCCCCTTGGTGTTTGCCTCCCTTCAAGCCCTGCTTGTTGCCTCTTTTTATCCCAGCATGGTCTCCCTCCAAGCCCTGAGTATTGCACCTCACCTGTTCAGTGTTTGTTCCCTTCAGCCCGTCTGTGCCACACTCCTCCTTCCCAGCATTGTTTTCCTCTAAGCCCTGCTTGTTCAATATTGTCCCCTTGTAGTCCTGAATCTAGTGTACTCTGCCTGACCACTGTGCTCTCTTCTGGTTCCCAGTTTTGGTTCCTTGTTTCCTTCCTGGACCTCGATGATAAGCCATTAAGCTGAGACCAGGCTACCTGGTTCTTATGCTGAGCATCAAGCCTCCCTGACAGTGGAGACTGGCTGAGAGGTTTTCCCTTACCTAGCTGTGGGACGTCCTTGGCCCTCTCCTTTCCCTCAACCCTGGCTCCAACCCTGGAGCTGAACACTAGTATGTTCTCTAGGATACGTACCTGCCATGGCCTTAGGAATCATCGCAGGGGGCATAGGTGGAAGCGAGCCCAAGGAACATGCCTGATACAAGATACCACCAAGCCCTGGAAGAATGCCAGCATCTTCAGGTCTATCTCCTTCCGTGACCCAACCAATGAGAGCAGGTCTCATATTTTTTGACAACTCTGGTCCGGAACGAAGACCCTGTTGATCACCGTGTCTATGACAACACTGAGATGTTCCAACCTCTGGGTGGATACGAGGTTGCTCTTCTCAAGGTAGAAAAGAAATCCCTGGTGCTCCAAGTAGTCTATCGTTATTTGGAGATGGTGTAGTGCCAGTTCCTGAGATGGTGCTCTGACCAGCAGGTCATCTAAGTATGGGTAGATCGCCACCCCTCTGGTCCGGAGGTTTGCTATGAGATGGATCAAGACTTTGGTAAATGTATAACGGGTAGGGCTTAGGCCGAATGGAAGGCCCCTGTATTGCCAATGATACCCCTCGTAGACGAAGCAGAGCTATCATCTGTGTCTGGGGCGGATCGGGATGTGCAAGTAGACGTCCTTCAGGTCCAGGGATGTCATCCAGCCCCCAACAGCTAATGAGAGGCATATGGAGCTGAGGGTCTCCATCTTGAATTTTTGCATTCTGACCAACTTGATTAGGCTCTTCAAATTGAGAACTGACCACCAGACGCCGTTCTTCTTTTCCACCAGAAATACAATGGAGTAGAGATCCTTGTTGTGTTCCCCACTGGGGACCCTCTCTATTGCCCCTATATCTGCTAGTCACTTGATCTCGTGTGTCATAGCCTGGTGTTATGTGAAAGAACTCTCTTGGACGACTTTTTAATTCTATTGCATAACCCCTGGCGACTGTTTCCCAGACCCATTCATCGGATGTCGCGCTTTCCCACCTATGAGTGAATGACATCAGACGGCCTCTTAGCAGTGGTGAGTGCCGGGAACAGAAGGCAGAGTAGTCATGCTTTGGGATTAATGGGCTGGGAGTCAGGGTGTGCCTTGGAGTGTGTGTGGCGGGGGGGGGGGTAGGAGGAGGATCTGCCTGATCTAGGTCCATGGCCTCGAACTCCTCTGGAACGTGGTTGGTAATTCCATGTTGTGCCTGCCGGTGGTGCCCTTCTGGAGTGCATGTGTTCGTGAATTTCGCTGAAAGGGGAGAAAAAAAGGAGCAAAAGGATTGAAATTACTGAAGCGTTTACTTCTTTTCCTTGTTGGAAGCCTCTGAGAGGACCTTGTTCATAGAGACTCCAAATAATTTTTCTCCCTTGAAGGGTCCATTGACTAAAAGGTTCTTGGCGTGCGAGTCTGCCCGCCAGGATCATAGGCAGAGCCTGCGGCAAGCGATGATATTCGTTGCTATTCCTCTAGCCACCCAAGTGACTGCATCCATAGACACATCGGCTAGGAAAGCGCTGGCCAAGGTGATATTTGTTGCAAACTTGTGAGAGATGGCCTCCCCCAGTCCTTTGCCCAACTTAAAGCACTTTATAACCACCCTGGCCACATATGAGGCAGCTATGAACATGTGCAGAATGCTAGATAGGGCCTCATGATTCTTACAGAGACCTACGTCTATGCCCATATCTGTCTGGTCCTTAGGGTACAAGTCCCCTTCAGCTGGGAAGATGGACTGGTGAGTGAGGGAAGTGGCCGCCGCATCCACTCTGGGGATGCGGAACACCAAGGTGCTGTCTAGAAAATTCATAGAGGGCATCCTGGGCCTTATTCAGCTGTTGTGTCTTACTACGCTGTTTCCACTGTCCTCTAAAGAATTTTTTCAAAAGCACAGTCCAGAATGATTCTCTTGAACTTGCCCGAGGCTTTAGAGATGTAATTCCTATCAGAATCTGCGTCCTCAACTGAGCAATCAGAGTTCCTCTTTTTTTGCTTTTTTGGTCTGATTTTTAGTATGTGTTGGGCTCTCTCCTAAGAGGTTTTTCCCCTGAGGTGGTAGGTAGCTCTCTACCATGCTCTTTTGGGCCCTGGGACAGTGGCTCAACGTCCATAAGCTCT
Source organism: Sphenodon punctatus (assembly GCA_003113815.1). Taxonomy (NCBI): domain Eukaryota; kingdom Metazoa; phylum Chordata; class Lepidosauria; order Sphenodontia; family Sphenodontidae; genus Sphenodon; species Sphenodon punctatus. Next base: position 4,238,094 of record QEPC01010227.1, read on the forward strand.
AGGTCTGAACCCTGATGAGAGTCCATGCAAGAGGCCTGATCCTAGTCCTCCTGCTGTGCGGCGGGGGGGGGAGGGGGGGGGGGCTGGCCTGCGCTTTGTTGGTGTCTTTTGGGGGGGGGGGCATTCTCCTCCTCATCCTGTCTCAATCTCCCCCTCCTCCAGGTTCCTGTGTTCCTCAAACTCATCCTCCGCACTGGAGGATGAGCCTACCAGGGCATGGAGAGAGTCCTCCTTGGGGGTCTTAGGGGCTTTCTTTTGGAGAGGGGGTGCTTTCCCTTTCCTGCAGCCTTTGATTTGCCCTTGTAGGCTTTGTGCACGTGGGGAACTGAGGAAGGCCTGGGCTGCTTTTTGGGATGCCTGAAGGGGGTGAGGCTCTTCCTCTCATAGCGCAGGCTAGGGCCAAGAGGGTTTTATTTAAGGCCTCAAATTGAATTTTCTGAACTGGGTCCAAGGAAGGGGCCCTGCTTACAGAATCTTGAGAGGCCTCCTCCTCGGAGTCTTCCTGGGCCGCCATCTCCTCCTTGGCGTGGGCCCGGTGTTCCTCTTTGTGCCGTATGTCCTCTGACGAGGTTTCACTTTCACTGGCCTGCATGTCAGCAGCTGGGGCTGCGGCTAGGAAGGCAGATTGCTGCTGGCAGGGAGCGGAGCTGCCCGGCATAGCAGGCTTTCAATGGGCAGCAGGAAGCGCTCATAGATAGACCTTTCTCTGTGCCTCCTCTACCCTCCAGCGGCGCCGGAATGGAGGAGAGGCTGGTTGTGGTGCAGCTGCGGAATGGCTGAGAAAACTGGAAGGATAACCCACAAAACTAACTAAGCCAGATTTTTTAATTTTGCAAAAGGGGCCAAAAGTGCTGCCTGGGTACAGAGCAACCCTCACTAACCTCCTGCCGGTTTGGAGCCAGACTTTCAACTGGGAAAGATGTGCGTGATCACCCTAGAGCATGCCCACTTGAAAGCTGTTGCTGCCTCCTACTGGTCAGGAAGGAGATCACTCCCTAAGGTGACGAATTCCTGGCCTAAAAGAAGATATACAACATTATTATTAATGTATATAGTGACAGCGGTGTACCTGGCACTGAACAATCAGTAGTTATAGACAGGTCCCTACCCCAAGGAGCTTATAATCTAAGAGGCAAGGAAGGGGTGGAGACAAGGGAGAGGTGAACTTCAGGAGAGACAAGGATACATTTACAAGGTTGCAGGTGCACATGCTTAACTTAGGAACATGGAGGAGATTCTTATCACTCATGATAATAAGTCAGGGGAAGTCTGATGAAGAGGTAGGTTTTCAGGAGGGACTTGAAAGCTGGGAGGGAGGGAGCAGAACGAATGTATCCCAGGAGGGAGTTCCAGGCATGGAGGGCAGCAAGACAGAAGAGGTGAAAGCGTTTAGAGGAGCAGGGGAATTGCAAGCAGGCGAGAGTGGTGGCAGAGGAGGAGCGAAGCTCCCAGACAGGAATGTTGTGGGATACAAGAGCAGAGAGATATTGAGGGGGGGAGGGAGGGGGCGAGGCCATGAAGAGTCTTGAAGGTGAAGGGGGGGATGGGGGTTTAGCCGGGGGGGGGAGAAGGGACTGAATGTGGTCAAAGCAACAGGGAAGGTGGATGACTTGCACCTTGTGTGCAAGCAGCAGCGTGTTGAATGGAGAGGAGGAGGGCCATTGCCATGATTGCCTCCATAGAAGTTTCCCCCCCTCTCGTGCAACATGCGAGAGTGGCTTTAATTCTGACCAACCATAAAAAATGCGATGCATATAAAGGACCTGCCACTTAAGACCATCACTGAAGCCATTTGAACTTTGGCCATAAATGAGCTAGACCATTTGATGTAAGAGGGAATATGCTTTTGGCTGTTATTTTACATGGCTATTGCCTTCATCTTTCAGAGAAAAAAAAATACACAGTGAAAGTTGATAGATGAAGCATCAGCAACTCAGCAAAACAGGTTTCAATAAAGCCTACTGCAAGCCAGCAGGGGGAGCACAAAGTACGAGTAACTGATGGAAAAGGCATATCAACAACAGAAATGTGTCAGGTTTATTTTTAAAGGAAAGTTCAATATTTAGCATCAGAAGGAAGTCTTCAAAAATGTATATTAATATATAAAATGTATATGCCAATCAGGAATGTCAAATGCTCATCCTAGCTAACTCAACTTTAATTTGATCAGGTTATAGGCCCAAATTATAGGTCCACACATCTGGACAGCTTTTGCTTAGGTCAGAAGTTTTCAAAATGCGGTCCCAAGTTGGGTCAAACCATCTGGGGACAGGGCCACAAGCACAATGGATATACCGTATGTTGTCATCATTGCTGCGTGGGGTGATGGGATCCATGCAGGCAAAACATGTGGGAACCACTGGCTTTGACTTTTATGAGAAGATTCTCCTCCACTGAATCCATAAAGTGTGACAGGCAGTGAGAACAAGCTCTTTATTAAGCCAGATAGTAAACATGATGCAGCTTTGGAAGCAGAACATTATCGCTCTCAAAAAACCCCTAAAAAAATAGGATAAGGCAGTACAACACAACTTACAAGAATGACTAAGGCTTGCAGCTTTATAAAACTACAAGTGTCACAATCTTCTCTGGTGTGTATATACACATGTACATATACACAGAGAGACATAGGAATCCCATACATCTGCAGTCTGTATGCACATGCACAGTGCACATTATCAATCTGCGTAAGCTTAAAAAACAAACAAACCCCCAAACTTGGGTTTTCATTTTATACTGGTACATTACAGCAGATCCTATCTGTCATCTAATTCTCCCTCAAAAATTATGTTCAGATTTAAGCGTTCTAAACACAGCAGGTAGAAGGCAATTCCAGCATAAATATTCCTATAGATTGTGGTTTTAGTTAAATCTTTTACCAAACTTGAGAGGACTCTAAACTTTTTTTAAAAAAAGTCACAGGATCATCTTTTTCCCAACACAAATATTGCTTTCTAGTATTCATTTTATTAGCATGTGCCTCGTTAGAATTTGGTAGTAGGGGCAGGACTCGTCTTCAGTCTAGGTGCTTTAGTCAAGCATGCATCATAGTTCTTTGATGCACTTACTGGATGACTCAGTGAAACACGCACCCCTTAAATCCTCCAGCAGCTGCACCCTGCCCCTTGAATGGGATGTACATTCCACACTGCCCAGTAAGGAGCTTTTGTTACAAAAGCTCTGCGCTGTACTACCAGTTTACCTGCTGCAAGTAGTACCGGGCACTGAGAGAAAAGCAAGTTAACTTTAGACTGTCTCACATCTCCGAGTGCAGAAGTGCTCTAAGGCAGAGCTGCTATAGAACTTGAATTACCTACAGGTATTAGTCCCGATCTGATACACTCAAAATGAATCAAAATTTACTTACTGCCTGCCTCAGAACAGAAGTTCAAATACAGTTAAACCTGTGGTTCTCGAACTATTTGACTGTGAGATCCCATTTTTGAGGTTTAAATATAATCCCGCAACTCCAAACAACAAACACAGGCAAAGTATATCAAATAACCGTCAAGACAGCGATGCCATCCATAGGCAGCACAACTCCCCTTGGCATCCCTTCCTGACCCATGATTTGGGAACCGCCAAACTAAATGCAATTGCTTTTCCTACACCATCTAACCATTATTAGGACTATTTCCAATTCCTTTCGAAAATCTTGTAATTTACTCATTTTGATAAGAGAAACATTTATAAAATTAGACAGTTGAGATATGCAAGTCTGTAGATTTCAGTGTCAAAATGATGAATGTTCCAATAAGGCTAATGAATAATTTATCTGGGACTGATACTAAATACTAACGTTGAATTTCCTTTGAATTCAATTGTAACTAGAAATTCATGCTTTAAAAGGTACTACCTAGATTTCTAATCCAGGAACAGGCATATCTGGTACTTACATCAAAATATGCTCCAGCATTCTCCAGTATCAGCTGGGTAGAGTCTGGCTTATTTTTGCAATACGTAACGTACATTTGGAACTTGTCTGCCTGCAAAACAAAATGCATGTTTAAATAGTTTACTGGAGAGCTTTTCTTCTGTTTGAAAGTTTAAACTAATTTAGATTTTTCTTCTTCAGATCAGTTTGGATAAAAATATATGGCTTAGATGTAAAACTTATTTTCGCAAAAGCCATAAATAAACTAACTAACTAGATATAAAATTTAATACAGCCATCTACTTCTGCTTTCAAATGCGAGTGAAGATCACCATCTTAAACAGAAGCGATCCACTCACATTAGCCTGTTTGGATTCAAGAGTTTATGCACTCTAACAACTTGTACGTATCTACTAAATGAAAAGGGCCTTAGGAAATAAGACTGCCCTTCATTTCACTTGTTACTTCTTTCACATAAATAATCTATTACCCAAGTGACAAAGCAGTGGCCAACATCCTCTGGTAGTTGCTCGTACTTCTCGAGCTCCTTTAGAAATATGCTATGGAGAAAAATAGAACAAAATGCAGGCATTAAAGTCCCGCTGGCATCATTTCATTAACACAGTTTAAGTTCATTGTCGATTTGTACAGAGATTGGTCAAAATTCATACAATCGTACAACCTTTTTTACTCAACACACAATCTGTGGAACTCACTGCTAGGAGCTATTGTGTAGGCTAATAGCATAACAAAGTTTGGAGAAAGGATTGGAACAAGCTTAGAGAATAGGTCACTAAATATCTCTTGGCCACGTTGGTCAGGAGGTGAGAGCTCTGACAGTTGGGGATGGGGGTAGGGTGGCCAAATATGCAAATTTTAGAAGACATGAGAAATACAGGTTGCAGGGCTGCATTGGCTCCAATGCAGCCCTGCAACCTGTATTTCTCATAAGTGTCCTCTAAAATGTGCATATCTGGCCACCCTAGCTGGGGGTGAACACTAGGGAATAGATTACTCAATTAGGACTACTTGTGCACTTCTTTGAAGCAACCAGAAATGGCCACTGCTCGAAGCAAGATGCTGGGCTAGACGGCCATTGGTCTGTCCCAATATGGAAGTTATATTCTTGTGATCTGTTAACTGATTCAAGGCATTATAAAAAATGGTTCCTAGACTTTGTAAAACACAGGTGTCTCATGCATCAGAGATTGAGACAGAGGATAAATCCAACTGCTAAAATACTTTCTTGCTGTAGGAAACTTGCAAACGTTGCTTCTCTCCTCCGTTCAAAATGAAAACTGTTCACATCTGGCTATCTGAATCTCATTTAAATTGATATTTTGCCCATCTCCATTTATAAGTAAATGGGTTAGTCTTGTGTGTGACGGGGTTCCCCCTGCCGCCCCACCCAATAAGGAGGTTTGGAGAGAGCTCAGTGGGGAATTAGCTCAACCCTGCCACAGACAGGAACACCCTGAGACCTCCTTCTGGCCTCTGTTCCTACGAGTTCTCTACCTATCAGGGTCAGAGTATGATCTGGCCTCTAGCCTCCCCAGAAGAGGCAAGGGTGTTTCTTCTGACCCTTGCCTCAGGGTTCAAGCAATGTCCAAACATAAAAGGAACAGTCCCCTTCCTGGGGTGTAAAAGGAAAGCTCCCACCTGCTCGAGGGCTTGGCCTGCCTGCTTATTCCCGTTGCTCCACGGGGCTGGTCAAGGCCTGTTTCCTTCTGACGGGTTCCAGGAGTCTACTTTTGCTCCTCACTCCAGCCTCTCTCCTGAGTTAGCCCCTTAGTCTGTGATCAGTCTCCCTTTTGAGGCTTAAGGCTGGCTCAGCCATGCCGAGCCCACCTAGCCCCAGTTAGCCCCACTCACAGGTGGTTGGCACTATCCTCCTTACTCAAGTGCCTGCACCTCACCACAGCACCCACCAGAGCATGACCCTTGCTTATTTGTAGCACCAGCATCTCCCTGGCACTACCTGTTTAAAGGACAGTGCTCAACCAGCCTGTCCCTGTTACATGGTGCTCCTCAAACCATAGCTTCAGCCAACACACTCCTCTAACGTGGCTCTCAAAGCTTAATGTGAGCCAGGGCTCGATGGACAGGTGACCTCAGAACCAAGGGGAAGCTAGGCCATGTGAGGCCCTAAGACAGGCAGCCATCTCTGATGGCAAGGGGAGAGGCCAGCACTGCACATGAGCAATGCTGATTTGGCTCTCCTCCCTGCAGAGTGGCTGCAGGTTTGGGGAAGAACACCACATCAGTGTAGATGGCCCCCATCTCCCATCCCCCACCCCAAGATGTTATCTATGACTAGCATTGGTTTAAACTTTACCACTGCAACTTAACCCCATAGAGACAGAGGCCCTTTTTACATGGGTTGCGGCACCGGGGTGTGTGTCGGTGTGTGCTGTGGTCGGTGGGCGCTGGTCAGGTGGGCTGGTTCTGATAGGTGCACACTGGTGCACACCAACCTCTTCCCACAGTGCCTTCGTTTTTCTGGATGACTCCATGGGTGGGGGATGGACGTGCTCGGGAGCACACGCCCACCCACCCACCCCCAGCCGCAGCATGGTTCACACGGGCAGTGAACCCCAGATTTCTGGGTGTTTGCCGCCTGTGTAAAAAGGGACACAGTTCTAGGGCTTGTCCCGAAAGATCATAAACACTGGCTAATCAAGTACAGTATTTAAGTTAAGAACCTACTGCGGTCATTTGTTAGATCAAAGCCAAAATGTTTTACAGAATCAAGCCCCTTGTTCTGCAAGTAAAAAAATTTTTTTTTTAAAGGCGACAATGCTGGAGAACATTCTTGCAGTCTATATCAGGAACAGATCATTTATACAGTTGTACAGATGCAGTTACTTGCTTAGTTGTAACATGCTTAAGTTGCTTTCCTGACAATGTCATTCCTCTGACAAATTATTTCCCAAATGACAATTTTCAAACATGATCATTTATGAGAAACTCCTTGGTAATAAAGTTTGTGGACAAGACTAAGAGGTGGAGTGGTAAATATTGAATAAAACAGACTACTATTAGAGGGATCTGGATTTGGGGGGGGCATCACAGACATTGGTATGGTGTAAGAGCAATAAATGTGTCTCATGACTGTCTTGGAAAGTAATGACTGAAAAAGGGACAGGAGAGTGCAGGAATGAACAGGAAAGGACTGAAATACAATCTCACCATCTTGAAAGTCAGGAATGAGTTACATTAGGATATGATCATGAGCAACATCACATCATAAATTCCTGTACTTGTGCTAACAAGAACCAGCAGATTCCACCTTTTCAAGCTGACCAATGAGACACTTTTACTAAACCAAAGTTGAAAGAATAGCAAATGATTTCAAGTCCAATTAAATATTTAGTGAAAAGTGGGGCATTTGGGAACACAAACCCATGAGATTCTTCACTTGTATTTATTTATTCACTCATTTCAAAAACAGTGTCAAAGAGTTTTGTGTTGATTTATAATCCCAATAAGAGTCTAACATATACTTTGATTAGAAAACTCATTCAGAATTGGCAGCATGAACAGGAAAGATAAGGCACTCACTTATTATGGAACTCATAGATTTCCTGCATGTTTCCGAAGATAATGTGCTCTTTGTTTACAATACCAGGTGGGATCTCCTCAACGCCACTGGTCATTTCCCACAGATATGTCTGATCAGAAGGAAAACAAGTATATGAGAAAGTGAGAAGGCACCTAAGAGCAGTACACTTTTAACATCTCTAAATGAACGTTCACGGAGAGATCTGCACAATTTACAACCAATTTGTTTTGTAGCATTCAGCATTTTACAACACTTGCAGTTTATTTTGTTTAAAAAGAGTGCTGAAACTGACAAGAAAGTATGTTCTCTAAGACCTTCTCTGACTTTTAAAATGCACAATCATCCTGCCAACAGACAATGCTTCAGGGTATTATACACCAAGGTCACAATCTAATTCCAGAAGTTTTCATCTTCTGGAATTGCTACTGCCGAGTATTACTTCCCCTAGTGTAACAATTGCTGGGCATTCTTCCATGGAACCCCTATGAATTTCTATTCAATAAGAGTGAGCCAGTCCTCAGACATGTGATACACATAATAAAAGAATTAACAGAGGCTCATCTTGGTGCTAGCAAACACAAAAAGACCAAAATCCCCAACAGAAAGGGTTGGATGCAGTTCCGAGTACATTTGGGAGGGGGTGGGGGTGGGACAAACAAAAAAACAAAAACTACTGCGCTAGGCCAACAGGATTAAAACACTAACTGAAAAATAGCAAAAATAAAACATGGATCAGAAGTCCACTGGCTGACACCCAACAGTAGTCTATTGAATTTTACAGGGTGGGTGGCAGGAGGCACGCCGTAGAACAGGATTTGGCTCTGCAATTTTAAACAGAGCTTGGTAGTTTCAGAAATTCAGCATGATCAGATTGATGTACAGTATTAAACATTGTTCCATAAATGCACACTTACATCCATACACTCCCGGAGGTCTCTTACATAAGCTTTTTCTGTCTGAATTAGCTCAGCCATAATGAACCTTTGAAAAGGAAAAGAGAAGGAAAGATCATATCTTACCTGCTAAATCATCGTTTGATGCTTTTGCAATAATCAAAATATGCAACCCGCCCCCCTTGCAAACACACTCAATTTCTTTTTCAAAAAACAAACAAAACACAAAACAAAACAGAATGAGTTTACTTGTGGGGTTAGAAGGATTTTTTTGTTGGTCTTTAACCCCAACTTCAATTTCAGGTCAAGTCCAAAATTGGAGGGAAAATGAGGCAAGGGATTTACAATTGTGAACAGGCTGGGAGGGAGGCAGTTCTGGGAATGTGCCCTTCTTAATAATTAAGTATCAGTGCTAGTAGCAGGTGCCATGATTTATGAGCACAAGAACCTTTGCCTTTTTTATAAAAGGTTGATTTTGGTACTAACCATTCGTAAGCTTACAAATATTTTCCTGTTATTTCTCACTCTTTACTCCCTTGCCACACACATTTTCCTGCTACTATTTTTCACAGACCTTCCAAATATTAAATGATTTCAAGTTTAGCATGTTATTTAATTTTCAAACATCCAGTTATTTTAAGAACTGAAGGTGAAACAGGCAATGAGTTTGTGCAAGCCTCAGAAAATGTAAACCTTCAAAATTAGAATATAAATTAATAAAACTCATGGTAAAGCAAATCAATAAAGACAGCATTACTCTTTCCTGCGGGCTGATTTTCTTTTTTCTTCGTTAAGCTCATGAGCAGCATCCCGCAGTTTCACCTCTGACCCAGGAACACTGGCTGGGATTATATCCAGCTGCAGGCTTTTGCTCTGTATTAAGGAAAGGAGAAAACAAAATTGGTGAAAAAGAAAGGGAAAAAATGGGCCAAGAAGTGAGCTAAGGATTCATGTTAAAGTATTATACTTTCTTAGGTAAGCACGTTGCAGAAATCCCACTCACCGATTTGTTGGAATCAGAAGAAATTCCCAGGGCTTTTTCCAAAGAGGTCCTATATTTCTCCATACGCAGAGAGAAGTCTCTGTACCTCTTGTCCACTGCTGTGACACATTTTTTAATCTCAGCAGCATGGGCATGCCCTTTTTCACAAAAGCCATCAGCCAGCTGTATCAACAGCTTCACCCTCTCTTTGGTTTGCTGGGGAAAACAGCAGGAAAATATTAAGAGCGAAGCTACTGCCATACACCTAATTTGAAGGCTTATTTCATATAATTTATAATCGACAGGTGAAAGGTATGAAGTAGTTTTGTTTGTTTTTTTAATAGGGGTTTTTAAACCTGGCTTATTTTACCCCCTCAGGACACAGACGATCAGAGTGCTACCTGCTTCTATTGCTTCAACCGCAACAAAACAAATTTCTTCTTCTACAATTACTCCTAATTCCCAACTGTTCTGCAAAGTAAGTTCTTCAAAGTAAGTGTGGATTATGTTTTCCTAATCATTTATGCAACTTGGAGCACAGGAATGTTGGATTTTTGACTGATAGCTACCACAAAAACATTGGTCCTGACCTTGCAAGATTTGTTTAGGTGTTTAATTCTGCAGTATGCGAAGTCCTACTGAAACCAAACTCCTCAAACTGCATGAAGCTAATCATGTAAGTATCTTTACTGGAACAGATTTGTTTGCTATTTCGTCATGGTTGTTTTTTGCCCATGTTAGAGAGACTACTTTGTTAATCATTTCCACAGATGTATGTGCATCCACAGATGTATGTGTATTATGATAGTCTTTTCTCTATAAGAGGAGAAATATTATCACCCCTAAGGAAATGGGTAAATGGAAAGTATAAGGCAGAGGTTCGCAAACTGCGGGTTGGGATCCTAGGTGGAGTTGCACACCTGATATTTTATATACTCTGCATGATTTTGTTTGTCTGGGGTCATGGGACTCTATTTAGATTTCTACGTGGGGCCATAAGGCAAAGAGATTTGGAGCCATTCCCTTCAGCTTTTTAAAAGGAAACTCAAAAGAAGAAAAAACACTAGACAGTATGTTTGATGTTCCCACCATATAAAACTAAGATATGATATAATTAAGTTATTGTTCCAGCCTTTGGCAAAATTACTATGATAGAAGCCCAATTTTTGCTCCCACAGTTGGACTGTAAGAGTGTTACTGTCAAATCCTGAAATCCTGTACTGAAGTTATTCTAATAATGTTAGACAGTTATTGAAGAACAGTTTTATTCTGTTCAGAAGCTGCATGCCTTAGCTCATACATGCAGGTTTTACAACAAAATAGTATCGCTTAAGCTTATGCAAGAATGAGCCAAAACGATGGAGTAACAGGCTAATATTGTTCTGCCTAGCACAAATAATTGCCAGCAAAACTATGACTACAGACTCTACAACTTGTGATGTCTGATACACAAAATACAGCTTAATTTGCAAATGCCAAGTCAACTGTAGTGCAAGCAGTTCCTTATGCCTGCATATTTTCAAGGTCAAAAAAGGGGCATTTTCCAACAAGACAGCAGCAGCCACCCTAAGGGAGTTCTGAAATGCTTATTTTCAAATCAGAGCTATTTTAAAATGAGTCATAGCATCTACAGAGAGCAAGAAATCCTTAAGTCCCTTTTACAAAAACTTTGCATAAGGCAAACAAGTGCAGCTTTTTAAAAGAAATATTTGACACAGGAACATCCTTTAAGCAACAAATTGCCACCCAAAGAAAATCTCCTTAAACAAAATTATCTAAAAAAAAAGTCTGTAATATTACATGCACATGAAGCCAATACTGCAAGAACCAGGTTTCTGCTTCACAACATGCCTACTGCTAACTTTCAGAAAGCGATTACATATTATTAACAGCTGTTCACATCCAAAAATTAATGCAGGCTTGTCCAGTGAGGATGTTAACTCTGTTCAAGTTTGCCTAGTCTACTGGAAAACAGCCATCTTCAAAACACTGAACTATATTACTCCTTTAGTCTGAAAGGATAGCTAAGGTGCTTCCACACATAACACAGCCCTGGGTATTTCCAGGTTTGTCCAATGAATTTCTGGAAAACCCTGGGTCTGTGGTTCCAGAAAAACATGGCACTGTACACCCCTACATGCAGGGACTTGTTTTCAATGTGTTTCTCCATTGTCATCAATGGGGAAAACACAGTGAACATCCAGCTGCAATGGGAGGGGCTACTCTGCTCTGTGCTGGGAGGAGTAGGCTAGCATTTAAAACCTGCGTGCAGCAATTCTCTGTGTGTGTGTGTGTGTGGTGGGGCGGGGGGGCATGCTCCCCACAGGGATTCTGTTGTCTGCTAGTCAGCCTCCTCCGGCAAGGATTCTGAGCTGGTGGAGCTGATAGCTCTGTATCCCTGCCGGAAACATCCCCAGTTTAGGCTACACCAGAAGACAGAGCGCTCTCCTGACAGCTGTCCTGGGTGCACCCACATGCAGGGCATGACCCACTTGCTATGGGAGTGGATAACGTGGGGCTGGAAGAGTCTTCGAGGATCATTTAAGTCCAACCCCCTGCTCCAAGGCAAGATATCCTCTGCTTACAGCATTGTAGACAGATGCTTGTAAGCATCAAAGGAGGGAGATTCCACAACCTCCATAGACAACTTATTCTATTCCTCATCAACTCTTACAGTTAGGAAAGTTTACCTACTATCTAATCAAAATCTATACTGCTTCAATTTAAGCCCATTCCCTCTTGATTTAATTTCTATGACAGTGGAAAACAAAAGTTAATCTTTTTTATGGCATTTTTTAAAATATTTGAAAACTGGTATTATGTTCCCCATAGTATTCTTTTCTCTAGGCTAAACGTACCCAGTTCTTTCAACTTTTCATTATGGCTTGTATTCCTGCCTTTATTCTAATAGCTTGAGTTCTTAACAGGCTAAGTAATCCCAGAATCAGCTGGGATTTATTTATGTTCTGATACGTGTCCCCCTTGTCAGGTTTTTCATGTCTATTACTATTGGCTAATTTTAGGAGGTGTCAAATACATATATCCCTGTTGTTTGTTTGAAGGAAAAAAGCAGACTGGTGGGAGAACGTGCTGTCCTCATGGGGAGATGTTGAATGGGTTGCAAACTTCAGGATGCCCCATCGCCTCATCCTGCAGATAGCAGAGATCCTCAGGCCTCAGCTGAGGCAACAGACCATGGCGAAGCCATTCTCATCGCCATCTAGCTTATCACTCCAGACTCCTGCTTCTCTGCCACCTATTGGAACCTCCACAGTGGGCACCATCTTCATTGAGGTTTGCACTGCAGTTGTGGAAGTACTGTTGGACCAGTGGTGCGGTTGGCTTACCCTGAGGAGGTGATGGAGGGCTTCTGGTGGGAGGGGTTCCCGAACTGTATTGGGGCAATCAATGGACTATTGTAACGCGCTCTATGTGGGGCTACCCATGGTGACGGCTTGGAAACTGCAGCTGGTGCAGAATGCGGTGGCCCATCTTCTGGTAGGATTGGGCCCCCGGGAGCATATTACACCAGTGCTCTGCTTTCTGCACTGGCTGCCGGTGGTTTTCTAGGCCCGATTCAAGGTGTTGGTCTTGGCCTATAAAGCCCTAAACGGCCTAGGCCCTACCTATCTGCAGGACCGCCTTACTCCCCAGGTGCTGGATTGACCCCTGCGGTCATCTGGGGGTGCCCTGCTCAAGATCCCCTGAGTCTTCCGGGGGCCACACACGGAGGGGCATTCTTGGTGGCCGCACCACGACTGTAGAATTCCCTTCCAGTGGAGGCCCGGTTGGCCCCAGATCTCCCCTCTTTTCAGTGAAGCTGGAAGACCTGGCTGTTCCACCAGGCATTTGGCAGGGGAGATGGGTGAGGCAGTGGGGGTTACTTTTTTCCCTCCTTTTAGCTGCTTTTAATTGTTGTTTTAATGGTTTTATTAATTGTGAGCTGCCCCGTGCTGCCTGTGGCAGGAGGGGCGGGGTAGTAAAATTCAATAAATGAATGAATAAATCAATAAATATCACCATCATTTGCCCACCCCATAGCAAGGACAACTACTTAAACCATAAGGGTTTCTTCTCCGTGGTTCTCCAGGCCATAACGGACCACCGTGTCTGGTTCGTGGATGTGCTGGGTCAGGGAAGAACCATGACACCCACATCTTTCCCCTTTCGCTCCCTTTTCTTTGGCCACACAAACACGGGAGACTTTGGACCCTGGACTGAAAAATGCGCTGAGGGGATGCTCATGTTGTGCTCGGGGACCCTGCCTATCCTCTGAAGTTCTGGCTCATAAAGGCTTACAGCGTTGTCCGCATCCTGGAGCAAAGGTACTTTAACCAGCAGCTCAGCGACACCCACTCTGCTGTAGAGAGGACTTTTGGAACAGTGCTGGAGAGCAGCTGCGGCTAGGATCGATTTCTAGCTGGACACCACTCCCTGCTAACCACTACCTCCTGTGTTCTCCACAACTTCTGTGATACCAGCAGGGCCACACTGGAGAACCTCCTGCCAGTTAGCTCAGGCAAGCCAGTAACCCTGTTCCAGGACCAGCTAAACAGAGCAGAGCAGCATATAGTTGGAGAGCTCAGGGGCGCCTTGTGCCATCATAACAATTGTAATGCTAACACAAACACCCAGCTTTAGGTGACAGTTTATTGATCATAAATAAAGCCTTTAAAACTGTTTCCTGTTTGTCACTGTTTTCCTCTGGGCCATCCAGCCCCCACCCCTCCCATGCTATTTCCCACACTTTCTTTTCCCTGTGTGTTCCCTATTGACATTTGCAGGTCAGCTGACTGCAGGCCTGAACCTCTGTGTTTTCTGGTTGGCATTCACAGGTGAGGCCTGGGAATGGCAACAGGAAGCGCAGAGGCACAGGCGTGGTGGCCCACCGCCCCCCCATCCTTAAGTGCTTCCAATTCATAGCCCCCAAAGTGTCTGATCAATATGGACATGCTGCCATTCTATTGCCCTACCTATGTGCCCTCACATGTAAGTGCATGGCCAGAGCACTCCCCAATCTGCTTTCAGTGCATCCCCACACACTTTTCCCTTCAAACCCCCACCCCCAAAGTGACATCTTTATGCCATACCACCATTCTGCACTGCCCCCACTCCCTCAAACCTCCCACCTTTCCCAAAATAAGCACAGAAACCATGGATTGTGAAAAATATAAACTTTATTTAACAATATAAACTTTAACTTAATTATTAAAATGCATTTAGAAAGTCCATTTATTTCTTCTTGGCATGTCCCTTTTGGGTGCATGGCGGGGGGGGGGGGGAACGGACACATTTTCTTCCTTCTCCTCCTCCTGTGGATTGAGACATACTGCTTGTGGTGGGACTGGCAGTGGGGGAGGTCCACGTGTTCAATAACGGAAGCACAGGGTGAAGAGGCTCAGGTGCTTTGGCTGGAGGTTTGACTGTTGCTGAAGCCAGGGTGGGCAGTCGGGATCCAGATGCAGGGGTGTGATCTGCTGATGAGGACTGGCACAGAGCATTTGCTCCAGAGCAATAATGCTCGCAATCATGGCAGCTACATGCTTGAACAGGGAGGGCCTGAGAAAGACTGTTTTGAGTCCATTCCAAAAGATCTGCTATAACCTTGCCCAACTTCTGGAGCACCTTGTCCAACCACTCCAACTGCTGCCAGAGGCAGGCCCCCACTGCCTATCCTCCCACCTGCAGTTACAGTTTAGGCAGGACTCGGCTGCAAAAAGAGAATTGGTCACCTACCTTCGGTGAATTCTTTTCTCCCCTGCACTCCGGATACTCCTCCGTACGAGTAGCTCTGCGGTTGACCGCCAGGAGGCAGAAGAACACTTTTCGCACTGCGCCTGCGTGCTCGGAGCTATCCCGCTCCCTTTCAGTCTCGTATCCAAGCCAAGGACCGAAGAACTCCAATCTCATTACATGAATCAGTGCAAATATAAAAACTTGGACACGTTAAGATAACCGGTCGGACCTATAGCCAGAGGAGAAAACTAAACCTTCCTCCTCAACTTTGTAACTTAGGATATTTACTCTAACCCTGCCTCCCTTCCAGTGCTGCTTGATAGGGAGGGCCGGAGGAGTATCCGGAGTGCAGGGGAGAAAAGAATTCACCGAAGGTAGGTGACCAATTCTCTTTTCTCCCCCTGCCTCCGGCTACTCCTCCATACGGAACGTACCCAAGCCCGAAAACTCTAAGGGTTGGAACAAGCAGCGCTGGAAGTATCCAGCACCGCCTGAAGCACCCTTTTACCAAATTCAGCCTCTGCCGACCTGAATTTATCTACTTTGTAATGTCTGACGAACACATGCAGAGACAACCACGTGGCCGCTCTGCATATCTCCTCATAAGAGGCTCTAGCTTTGAACGCGTAAGAGGTAGCTGCACTCTTAACTGAATGAGCCCAAATTTGTAGGGGAGGAACCTTACCCTTAGCTTTATATGCCTCAATAATACATTGTTTCACCCAATTAGAAATTAGGGTTTTTGAGGCTTTAGAACCCTGAATACCCGGTCTAATATTGACAAATAGGGCCGAGGAAAGTCTGAATCCCTGAGTCCTAGTAAAGTAGATCTTTAAGGCTCTATGAACGTCTAGTGTGTGCCAGAGCTTCTCTTTTGGATGTTTTGGTCTAGGGCAGAAAGAAGGTAATACTATATCCTGAGATCTATGGAAGGTTGTATTGACCTTGGGTATGAAGGCCTGGTCCACTCTCAGTATTACTGACTGGTCCTGAAATATACAGAAATTTTCTTCCATTGATAATGCCCCCAACTCAGAGACGCTCCTAGCTGATGTGACCGCTATCAGAAAGGCCACCTTGAGAGAGAGAACATGAACAAAGAAATGTGTCTGAGAGGCTCGAATGGGGCAATGGTTAGAGCGTCTAGGATCAAATTTAGGCTCCACGATGGACATCTATGCACTACTGGAGGAGAGACAATTCTTGTTGCCCTTAAGAATTGTCTAACATGTTGATGTGTGGAGATCTGTCTGTTGGATACCGCCCTTAGGACAGAATCAAAGGCCGCTACCTGTCTAGTTAACCTATTCGGTCTCAGCCCCTTATCTAATCCTTCCTGCAGGAACTGTAAAACCTCTGGTACCCCTGCCCTACATGGGTCCTGCTGACTAGCCATTGCCCAGAGGGCGAAAGTTTTCCAGGTAGCCCTGTATGACCTTCTGGTAGATGGTCTCCTTGACAATTGTAGAGTTGAGAGAACTGCCTCAGAGTAATCTCTCTTTTTTAAAGCCGCACATTCAACTTCCAGGCTATCAGCTTTAGATTTTGTAGGTGGGAGCAGAGTAGCGGTCCCTGTCTCAGTAAGTTGGGATGGAGAGGCAGCACCCTGTGAGGCGCCTGGCTGAGGTCTATTAAGTCCGAAAACCATGGCTGCCTGGGCCACCACGGAGTTGTAAGTATTCCTTGTGCCCTTTTCTTGATTATCTTTGTTATTGTCCTTGCAATCAGAGGAATAGGTGGAAATGCGTATACGAGTACTGGGGGCCAAGGTTGGTTCGGGGCATCCACCGCTATTGCTGAGGAACAGGGAATTCTGGACATAAACTTCGGTACCTGTGCATTCTCCTGACTGGCAAAGAGGTCTATCCGGGGTCGTCCGAACAGTTGCACCAGCTCATTGAATACTTCCTTGTCCAGAGCCCACTCGTGGGGGTCGATGGTCTTGCGACTTAGCCAGTCTACTTGGGAGTTGTCTTGACCTCTGATGTGCAGAGCCTTCAGAGATAAGAGATTCAGCTGCGCCCATGTGAAGAGCTTCACTGCCTCCCTGTGGAGGTCTGGAGATCTCAAGCTGCCCTGGTGGTTTATGTAAGCTTTTGCCGTCATATTGCCTGTGTAGACAAGTAGATAGCGAGAGGAAAGAGACGGTAGTAGCTGTCTCAGGGATAGACGAACAGCTTTGAGCTCTAGGAAGTTTATGCTGTGGCTTAGGTCCTTCTTGCTCCATAGTCCCTGGACCGAGGTCGTTCCAGCATGTGCTCCCCAACCTCTGAGGCTGGCATCCGCTGTTACTATTGCCCTGACTAGCTCTGACAGCGGGGTGCTTTGCTGAATACCTCAGAGTCTCAATACATTGAGTGCACCAGGCTTCGTGGGATAGGTACCTATGAATTTAGACCTAGCGTCAGCTCTCTTTGCATAGGTCGAAGCATGATCTGCAATTGTCGGAAGTGGAAGCGACCCCATTGCACCTGTCAAGTGCACAAAATCAGTAGACCTAGGAGCTGTGCTAATGGCTTCCATCTCATTCTCTGTCAATGATGAAGGTGTATTAGTGTCTAAATTTTTTGTTGCCTGGCCCGTGGGATAGTGCGATGTCTAAGGTCGTATCGAGGATTACCCCGAGGTGTTCCAATGTGCGAGTGGGAAGAAGATGGCTCTTTTGCCTGTTGATTAGAAACCCGTGAGAATTCAGGTAGTAAGTGGATCTGTCTAGGTCCTCTAATAGCTTGTCTCGTGACTGAGCCCTGATCAGTATATCATCTAAGTATGGGTAAAAATGAATTCCCTCCTTCTGGAGGTTCGCTATTAGGGGTATCAGCATTTTGGTGAACATCCTTGGGGCTGAAGACAAGCCGAATGGTAGGGCTCTGAATTGGTAGTGCATCTCCTGGAAGCAAAATCTGAGCCACCTTCTGTGTGGGGGCCATATTGGGATGTGCACGTAGGCTTCCGTCAAATCGAAGGAAGCCATCCAGTCCCCCACTCTCAGACTCTGACAGATCGACATTACTGTCTCCAGCTTGAATCTTTGGCCCCTTACGGCCTTGTTTAAGGCTTTGAGATCCAACACTGCCCTCCAGGAACCTGATTTTTTTTTTTTTTTACCCAAACCAGGATTGAATAGAGCCCTAGGCCCTCCTGTTCTGAGGGGACTCTTTCTACTGTTCGGATTTGTAGTAGTCTCTGAATCTCGTCCACCATGGATTGGTGTTCTACCGGATTGTTTGAGGCGGAGGAGGAGATTAATCTTCCTCTGGGCAGGTCTTTTAGCTCTATTGCATATCCCTGTCTTACACAATTTAAGACCCAGGTATCCGTGACTGTTCCTTCCCAATGTTCTGAGAATGTTTGAAGCCTGCCTCCTACCCCCGAGAACCCTAAGTAGTCATAAGTCTTGCTTGGATTGGTTTGAGGGGGTGCCTCTGGGTTTTTGCTTGTCGAATCTGCCCTGCCTGCCCCCCCTGTTGCGAAAGGGGAAGCTGCGGGCAGGTTCCCTGTAGGTCTGGCTCTGGTATTTTCTAAAGGCCCCATAATTTCCCCTGGGTTGAAAGGATTGGCCTCAAAAAAACCTCCTCTTAGATCCTAACTGTTGGAGGGTTTTTGGTTTGTCCTTATCTGTGGTATCAGCCAGCACCTTCTCCAAGCAGATGCTAAATAATTTTTGGCCTTTGTAAGGACCAGACACAAGGAGATTCTTGGCGGTGATATCCCCCTGCCAAGATCTTAGCCATAGTCACCTTCTGGCTGAGAGAGAGTTTGCGGCTGCCCTAGCTGACCAGCTCATAGCATCTGTGGTGGAATCTGCTAAGAACGCTGCCGCCAGCATGATGCAGGAAGACCCTGGATCTCCTTTTGGCGATCTCGGCATCCTGGGCCTCCTGAAGCCAAGACATTAGAGTTCGTGCCACACACGACAAGACAATATTAATTTTTAGGGCCGAGGCTGATGACTCTAGATCCCTTCTAAGGGTTGAGTCTATCTCCCTATCTGTAGGGTCCTTCGGGTAACAGCCCCCTTCAGTCGGGAAGACTGTTTGCCTGGCCAGAGAGACTGCCGCTGCGTCCACTTTAGGGATCTTGAACAGCGGTTCCTTCTTTCTAGAGAAGGCATATAGTGACCCCTGTGTCTTGTTCATTTTGTATGTCCTGTTAGGTTGTTTCCACTCCTCTAGGACCAACTTCTCAAAGGCCCTGTCCAGGGGAACCCCAGAGTCTTTGCCATGTATGGAGGGGATGTAATCCCTTTCCTCCTCTTCCAGAGAGTCAGAGGAATCCCCTTTCAATAGTCTTTCCTTAAGGTGTAAGGCTTTTATGACCTGAGTCATCAGCTCATCGCTATAGGGAAGAGGAAACCGTCTGTCCTTTTCCTTAGGATCCGGAAGAGGATCCTGGCAGCTCAAGTCCTTTAATTCCCCCTCCTCCCGGTCGGAACCCGAGCCCGAGTCTGAAGCTAATAGGTTCTGGGCCTGTTCCCTGGGCCTTTTAGCTTGCTCCTCTGCAGAGCTCTCCTCAGAGGACTGAGGGGAGGACAGAAGGCGGGCTATGGCCTTGTGGGGATTTTGCCGGTCTTTTCCTCGCCTTTTTGAGTTCCCTTGCCTGGGTGGCCTTGCTAGAAACTGCCTCTGGAGTGAGGGGAGGGGGGTGTTCCTCTTTTTTTGGGTCTGCAGGTTACATAACCTGTCTAGGGACTGTAGGATTTTTCCCATTGCGTCTGCCAGGGAGGACATGGATACTTGCATGTCCCCGTTGTTGGAGGACGTCTGATCCTGTCCCTGGTTTCCTGCTGCCTTTTCCATCTCCACTGCCAAGTGGGGGAGGTGGAACCAGGATGTGCCCCTGAGTCTGACTGCCGTGGGGGGGGTTGGTGCCGGACTGGATCCTCGAGCTGGCGCCTGCGGTTGAAGTTAGAGGCCGTCGGCGTGAGTCAGTCAGCCGGAACAGGCTCCCACCAAGCGGAGCCTGTTCCTAGGCGGGGGAATTATGTGCAGTGATTTGGGCCAGTTCTGAGTTCTCCCGGGCCCGGAAACTGTCCTGCGGTTCCCCCGCTCCCAGGTGCCTTGCAAGGGAGTTGGCCGGGGCTTTTAGTGGTTCCCGAGATGGGTTCAGAAAGAGCGCTGCCCCCGTGGCCCTACCTACCTGCCGCTTCAGAGATCCCTCTGATCCCAGCTGCTGATCCTTGTCCAGAGCTCTGGCGGGTTGTTCGCCACACAAACAAACAAACAAAGATTTTTAGAGAAAGAACAAAGCACTCCTGCCGGTCCGAAGACAGAAGATGGATGGAAAGGGAGCGGGATAGCTCCGAGCACGCAGGCGCAGTGCGAAAAGTGTTCTTCTGCCTCCTGGCAGTCAACCGCAGAGCTACCCGTTCAGAGGAGTAGCCGGAGGCAGGGGGAGAAAACCTCATGTCCTGTGGCATTCTCCTGCCCTTCCCTTTTAACAGCCGCCATTCCCATCCAATTTACAGCTCTCCATGCGCTCAAAGGAAGGAGCGAACGAGAACCTGGCCTTTGCTGCTGCCGTGGCGGTTGCTACAGTGGAACCTTGAGAGCATGTGGTTCTCTCCTCTGGTGATCACTGCAGAGAAGTGAAGAACATACAAAAATAAAGCATGGCCATTTTGGCTTACACCTGCCCCCCACTCCCTCTGGCCATGGTGCCTTTCCTACCCGATGTTTCAGTGCCTGCCCAATGAAGGCCATACAGAAATCAAGCATTTACCATTTATGCCCAGTGCCACTGTGTCCCATGGAATTTTCAGGTTGCTCCCCCACACTCTTGTGAACTCCTGACAACACAATAAAGAAAAAAATTAATAATCAGATATCAATAAATTAAACGTACACTTTTACTATTCAGCTGTGTAAACCCCCACAACCCAAGTGCATTCACTTACCGTTCTCCTCTATCTCCTCAAAAAAGGTGGCCTCTAGGTCCTCCGTACCCTCCACGAGTATCCTCTGGCAGCTCCTCAAATAAGGCTGGCTTTCCAGCTTGAGATGGTAGACAGAGCCATGGTGCCCATGTCTGCGTTCAGGGGCGTAGCTAGGTTGGAATGGGCCCAGGGACAAGAAATGGACTGTGGGCCCCCCCCTGGCCCGGCCCATCACCATAGACTCCCCTGTCCCTCAATGTCCTTATTGTATAAAACAGTCAACACAAACGTACTTAAATTAAACATTATTTATTAAACAAAATTAGTGTTATATAATTGTATAAAACAGTCAAC